>CAXKVR010000252.1:0-51039 GCA_964058845.1 Carex sylvatica
ATCTAAAAATAAATAAATAAATAATAAATATAGAGGGTTAAATGTGTAAAATAGAAAAAGGATAAAATTGTAATTTTAGAGAGTAGAAAGTTACCGTTGATATCAATGTTGGATGCAACGGTACAATAGATATTCAACAGTATATATACCCCAAACCTGATCTTGATTGTAAGAGAGAACATGTATTCAATATCAATAGAAAATACAATACAAATAACCATTCTCATAAAATTTACATGTATCAGAGTACTGATCCCTTTACCAACAAATAACAGAAAATCCAGAGAACATCAGAGCAAAGACTGATTTATACTAGAAAAGCCAAAAGAATCAGTATCAACTTAAAATGAAGAATTTTTTTGGCTTAAAATGAAGAACGGTTATTTGTAGTGACTTAAAATGAAGAATTTTTTTGGTTTGGATATTTTAGAGCATCTACATGTTTTTATTATATTTGTGTATGTATTGAGTTTTGACTTTCTAAAGTTTTATCTCTATTATTTCGGTTCAACCGAACAAACCGAGAGTTATCTGTCTTATTTCGGCTTAAGATTAATTTATTATTTGATTTTTATTTACCCTCAAGTCATCTGTCTTATTTTATTATGTTTACCTAATTGAGTAGCACTGTTGTATTTGCCTTCTCAATTTTCATATCTATTGAAACTATTAATCCTGGCAAATTAGTTATATTAGTATATCAGATATTATCTACTAAAATTGTTTATACATGTCCTCTTTCTAAAGTAGTGGGTTCCACTTAAAAATATAATGCTTTCGTTTTGACCAATCCAACATATATATACATGCACCAGGATGCTCAATTGATTAGTACTGTTGTGTTGACTGCTCAAATTTTACATCTCTTGAAAGTATTAATCCTTGCATATTAGTTATTAGTAGATCAGATATTTATCTTTTAAAATTGTGTTGGTTGCAATTAAAATATGTTTCATATATATTTTACCAGGCTCTGAACTTTGCCTTCAAAGATCACTTCAAAAGAATGTTCAACTTCAAAAAGGACAAAGACGGATATTGGAAGTGGTTCGCCGGCAACATAATCTCGGGTGGTGCTGCTGGTGCATGCTCTCTCTTATTCGTCTACTCTCTTGACTACGCCCGTACCCGTCTTGCCAATGATGCCAAGGTGGCCAAGAAAGGAGGTGAGCGCCAATTCAATGGAATGATTGATGTCTACCGCAAAACCCTAGCTTCTGATGGCATCACCGGTTTCTACCGTGGGTTTACTATATCGTGTGTTGGGATTATCGTCTACCGTGGGTTGTATTTTGGCATGTATGATTCGCTCAAGCCTGTTCTGCTCACTGGCAACCTTGAGGTTAGTTCTTTCACTACCGAGTTGTTATATTTGAGTGAGGCTATGGGACTATGCATAGTACATGTTTCTCCGTACTATCAATCAATATCAAAATTTTTAAAGTCCAAACTAATAATCTAAATTGTTGAAAACATGATTTTTCAGAATGTACTTGTTGATCCAATTTTACATTTTTATAATTTTTTTTTACTATATTTACATATAGGTAGAAAATTACTTGTTCTAAAGATTCTAGAATATTCAAAAGTATAGTAAAAAATATAGTTGTTATATTCAAAAGTATTGTTTTTTTGGAATATAGGCAATTGATTTTCTACTTATTTAAAAATATAGTAAAAAATTCTAAAAAATAGAAAATCTAGTTCTGTCGCTTACCTCTTATTTTTAAATAAAAAGATTTGAAAAGTGGCAATTTCATTTATTCCCTTCAAAACTTTGAAATTACGTATTTTCCCTTCAAAGTTCATAATTTCCTATATAGCCTTCTAAATTTCAAAATTTTACAAATTTACCCATTTTATAGTATTTTCTATTCAAACACATTTGAAATTTATAAATTACCCATTTTACCCTTTATTAAAAAAATATGTAGCCTGTTTACAAAAAAATAAACAATCTTCTAATTGATCAGTTTCAAGGGTAAATGGGTCATTTCTCCCATTTCAAAGGGGAAATACGTAATTTTGAAGTTTTGGAGGATACATGAAATTCCCCTGTTTTAATATTAGTATATTGTCGTAGCCATGCTATCTTTAATTTTATGGACCTTATATAAAGACTGCTCTCTATGTCAGCTTTTTGTGAATTACAAACAAGTTTAATTCTGTTAATGCTTTCCCATTTTACTTGATCAATGTGATTTCCTTTAAGACCTTTCAGAAAATGTTGTATGCTCTTGTTTGGTCTTTTTGGGCTATGAAATATTGAAATGATTAAATGATACAGAAGAAGGTCACTAAATAAATCTATATGCATTCATCAAATACTTGGGAAATAAATAAATAATCATATAAACAGGGAGCCCTTTTCATGTGCCATCTTTTATTTGGTATAACAGGACAACTTTATGGCGAGTTTCCTTCTCGGTTGGGGTATAACAATCGGTGCGGGTCTTGCCTCATACCCAATTGACACAGTCCGTCGTCGTATGATGATGACCTCCGGTGAGGCCGTCAAATACAAGAGTTCACTCGATGCCTTCAACCAGATCTTGAAGAATGAGGGTGCGAAGCCACTCTTCAAGGGTGCCGGTGCCAACATTCTCCGTGCCGTTGCTGGTGCCGGTGTGCTTGCCGGTTACGATAAGCTCCAGGTCATCATCTTCGGCAAGAAATTTGGATCTGGCAGCGGCTAATTTAGATGATGATGATCAATTTATTTTTAGGTGAACTTTTTTTTTTTTTTAATAATTGAATATGAACATTCATAGTGTTTTGTTTTGTTTTTTATTCATGAGTTGTTGTTCTCTTGTGGCCTCGGATAGTCGAGGTAGTTATTAGCATAAACTGAAACAATTTTGTTGTCAGAAATTCAAGTACTTTTTTAACATGAATTAGTTTATTGTTGGAGTTTCTTGTTTTCCTCTTAGAAGTGCAGTTGACGGCTCTGATGAGAACAAATGTCTGCAAGAATTTAAAATAGACTGAGGAGAACTTAGTATATTATGTTTATGTAAGGTCCTAATTTTTCTCTCTATTTACTGCTTGTGCCACCGACTTGGAATTACAGTTTAAAATATAATAAAAGAAAAAAAAGACATAAAATTAAGTCCTAACTGCCAGAAAAGAAAAAAGAAGAAGGGCCACACGAATTCAATTTTATCGATAGGGAGGGCAACCCAACTTTATTTTATCAGAAGAGAAAACAAACTGTTACAGTAGTGGCAGAATTACCTAGGGTGTGTTGAGAATAGAATAATAAATAGTCACCACTGCCTCCCTCTCTTTCAATAAATGTGAGTTCGATTTCTGTCAAAGACAAAAAAATGTGTGTGTGGACCGACAAAATCTAAAAATAAATAAATAAATAATAAATATAGAGGGTTAAATGTGTAAAATAGAAAAAGGATAAAATTGTAATTTTAGAGAGTAGAAAGTTACCGTTGATATCAATGTTGGATGCAACGGTACAATAGATATTCAACAGTATATATACCCCAAACCTGATCTTGATTGTAAGAGAGAACATGTATTCAATATCAATAGAAAATACAATACAAATAACCATTCTCATAAAATTTACATGTATCAGAGTACTGATCCCTTTACCAACAAATAACAGAAAATCCAGAGAACATCAGAGCAAAGACTGATTTATACTAGAAAAGCCAAAAGAATCAGTATCAACTTAAAATGAAGAATTTTTTTGGCTTAAAATGAAGAACGGTTATTTGTAGTGACTTAAAATGAAGAATTTTTTTGGTTTGGATATTTTAGAGCATCTACATGTTTTTATTATATTTGTGTATGTATTGAGTTTTGACTTTCTAAAGTTTTATCTCTATTATTTCGGTTCAACCGAACAAACCGAGAGTTATCTGTCTTATTTCGGCTTAAGATTAATTTATTATTTGATTTTTATTTACCCTCAAGTCATCTGTCTTATTTTATTATGTTTACCTAATTGAGTAGCACTGTTGTATTTGCCTTCTCAATTTTCATATCTATTGAAACTATTAATCCTGGCAAATTAGTTATATTAGTATATCAGATATTATCTACTAAAATTGTTTATACATGTCCTCTTTCTAAAGTAGTGGGTTCCACTTAAAAATATAATGCTTTCGTTTTGACCAATCCAACATATATATACATGCACCAGGATGCTCAATTGATTAGTACTGTTGTGTTGACTGCTCAAATTTTACATCTCTTGAAAGTATTAATCCTTGCATATTAGTTATTAGTAGATCAGATATTTATCTTTTAAAATTGTGTTGGTTGCAATTAAAATATGTTTCATATATATTTTACCAGGCTCTGAACTTTGCCTTCAAAGATCACTTCAAAAGAATGTTCAACTTCAAAAAGGACAAAGACGGATATTGGAAGTGGTTCGCCGGCAACATAATCTCGGGTGGTGCTGCTGGTGCATGCTCTCTCTTATTCGTCTACTCTCTTGACTACGCCCGTACCCGTCTTGCCAATGATGCCAAGGTGGCCAAGAAAGGAGGTGAGCGCCAATTCAATGGAATGATTGATGTCTACCGCAAAACCCTAGCTTCTGATGGCATCACCGGTTTCTACCGTGGGTTTACTATATCGTGTGTTGGGATTATCGTCTACCGTGGGTTGTATTTTGGCATGTATGATTCGCTCAAGCCTGTTCTGCTCACTGGCAACCTTGAGGTTAGTTCTTTCACTACCGAGTTGTTATATTTGAGTGAGGCTATGGGACTATGCATAGTACATGTTTCTCCGTACTATCAATCAATATCAAAATTTTTAAAGTCCAAACTAATAATCTAAATTGTTGAAAACATGATTTTTCAGAATGTACTTGTTGATCCAATTTTACATTTTTATAATTTTTTTTTACTATATTTACATATAGGTAGAAAATTACTTGTTCTAAAGATTCTAGAATATTCAAAAGTATAGTAAAAAATATAGTTGTTATATTCAAAAGTATTGTTTTTTTGGAATATAGGCAATTGATTTTCTACTTATTTAAAAATATAGTAAAAAATTCTAAAAAATAGAAAATCTAGTTCTGTCGCTTACCTCTTATTTTTAAATAAAAAGATTTGAAAAGTGGCAATTTCATTTATTCCCTTCAAAACTTTGAAATTACGTATTTTCCCTTCAAAGTTCATAATTTCCTATATAGCCTTCTAAATTTCAAAATTTTACAAATTTACCCATTTTATAGTATTTTCTATTCAAACACATTTGAAATTTATAAATTACCCATTTTACCCTTTATTAAAAAAATATGTAGCCTGTTTACAAAAAAATAAACAATCTTCTAATTGATCAGTTTCAAGGGTAAATGGGTCATTTCTCCCATTTCAAAGGGGAAATACGTAATTTTGAAGTTTTGGAGGATACATGAAATTCCCCTGTTTTAATATTAGTATATTGTCGTAGCCATGCTATCTTTAATTTTATGGACCTTATATAAAGACTGCTCTCTATGTCAGCTTTTTGTGAATTACAAACAAGTTTAATTCTGTTAATGCTTTCCCATTTTACTTGATCAATGTGATTTCCTTTAAGACCTTTCAGAAAATGTTGTATGCTCTTGTTTGGTCTTTTTGGGCTATGAAATATTGAAATGATTAAATGATACAGAAGAAGGTCACTAAATAAATCTATATGCATTCATCAAATACTTGGGAAATAAATAAATAATCATATAAACAGGGAGCCCTTTTCATGTGCCATCTTTTATTTGGTATAACAGGACAACTTTATGGCGAGTTTCCTTCTCGGTTGGGGTATAACAATCGGTGCGGGTCTTGCCTCATACCCAATTGACACAGTCCGTCGTCGTATGATGATGACCTCCGGTGAGGCCGTCAAATACAAGAGTTCACTCGATGCCTTCAACCAGATCTTGAAGAATGAGGGTGCGAAGCCACTCTTCAAGGGTGCCGGTGCCAACATTCTCCGTGCCGTTGCTGGTGCCGGTGTGCTTGCCGGTTACGATAAGCTCCAGGTCATCATCTTCGGCAAGAAATTTGGATCTGGCAGCGGCTAATTTAGATGATGATGATCAATTTATTTTTAGGTGAACTTTTTTTTTTTTTTAATAATTGAATATGAACATTCATAGTGTTTTGTTTTGTTTTTTATTCATGAGTTGTTGTTCTCTTGTGGCCTCGGATAGTCGAGGTAGTTATTAGCATAAACTGAAACAATTTTGTTGTCAGAAATTCAAGTACTTTTTTAACATGAATTAGTTTATTGTTGGAGTTTCTTGTTTTCCTCTTAGAAGTGCAGTTGACGGCTCTGATGAGAACAAATGTCTGCAAGAATTTAAAATAGACTGAGGAGAACTTAGTATATTATGTTTATGTAAGGTCCTAATTTTTCTCTCTATTTACTGCTTGTGCCACCGACTTGGAATTACAGTTTAAAATATAATAAAAGAAAAAAAAGACATAAAATTAAGTCCTAACTGCCAGAAAAGAAAAAAGAAGAAGGGCCACACGAATTCAATTTTATCGATAGGGAGGGCAACCCAACTTTATTTTATCAGAAGAGAAAACAAACTGTTACAGTAGTGGCAGAATTACCTAGGGTGTGTTGAGAATAGAATAATAAATAGTCACCACTGCCTCCCTCTCTTTCAATAAATGTGAGTTCGATTTCTGTCAAAGACAAAAAAATGTGTGTGTGGACCGACAAAATCTAAAAATAAATAAATAAATAATAAATATAGAGGGTTAAATGTGTAAAATAGAAAAAGGATAAAATTGTAATTTTAGAGAGTAGAAAGTTACCGTTGATATCAATGTTGGATGCAACGGTACAATAGATATTCAACAGTATATATACCCCAAACCTGATCTTGATTGTAAGAGAGAACATGTATTCAATATCAATAGAAAATACAATACAAATAACCATTCTCATAAAATTTACATGTATCAGAGTACTGATCCCTTTACCAACAAATAACAGAAAATCCAGAGAACATCAGAGCAAAGACTGATTTATACTAGAAAAGCCAAAAGAATCAGTATCAACTTAAAATGAAGAATTTTTTTGGCTTAAAATGAAGAACGGTTATTTGTAGTGACTTAAAATGAAGAATTTTTTTGGTTTGGATATTTTAGAGCATCTACATGTTTTTATTATATTTGTGTATGTATTGAGTTTTGACTTTCTAAAGTTTTATCTCTATTATTTCGGTTCAACCGAACAAACCGAGAGTTATCTGTCTTATTTCGGCTTAAGATTAATTTATTATTTGATTTTTATTTACCCTCAAGTCATCTGTCTTATTTTATTATGTTTACCTAATTGAGTAGCACTGTTGTATTTGCCTTCTCAATTTTCATATCTATTGAAACTATTAATCCTGGCAAATTAGTTATATTAGTATATCAGATATTATCTACTAAAATTGTTTATACATGTCCTCTTTCTAAAGTAGTGGGTTCCACTTAAAAATATAATGCTTTCGTTTTGACCAATCCAACATATATATACATGCACCAGGATGCTCAATTGATTAGTACTGTTGTGTTGACTGCTCAAATTTTACATCTCTTGAAAGTATTAATCCTTGCATATTAGTTATTAGTAGATCAGATATTTATCTTTTAAAATTGTGTTGGTTGCAATTAAAATATGTTTCATATATATTTTACCAGGCTCTGAACTTTGCCTTCAAAGATCACTTCAAAAGAATGTTCAACTTCAAAAAGGACAAAGACGGATATTGGAAGTGGTTCGCCGGCAACATAATCTCGGGTGGTGCTGCTGGTGCATGCTCTCTCTTATTCGTCTACTCTCTTGACTACGCCCGTACCCGTCTTGCCAATGATGCCAAGGTGGCCAAGAAAGGAGGTGAGCGCCAATTCAATGGAATGATTGATGTCTACCGCAAAACCCTAGCTTCTGATGGCATCACCGGTTTCTACCGTGGGTTTACTATATCGTGTGTTGGGATTATCGTCTACCGTGGGTTGTATTTTGGCATGTATGATTCGCTCAAGCCTGTTCTGCTCACTGGCAACCTTGAGGTTAGTTCTTTCACTACCGAGTTGTTATATTTGAGTGAGGCTATGGGACTATGCATAGTACATGTTTCTCCGTACTATCAATCAATATCAAAATTTTTAAAGTCCAAACTAATAATCTAAATTGTTGAAAACATGATTTTTCAGAATGTACTTGTTGATCCAATTTTACATTTTTATAATTTTTTTTTACTATATTTACATATAGGTAGAAAATTACTTGTTCTAAAGATTCTAGAATATTCAAAAGTATAGTAAAAAATATAGTTGTTATATTCAAAAGTATTGTTTTTTTGGAATATAGGCAATTGATTTTCTACTTATTTAAAAATATAGTAAAAAATTCTAAAAAATAGAAAATCTAGTTCTGTCGCTTACCTCTTATTTTTAAATAAAAAGATTTGAAAAGTGGCAATTTCATTTATTCCCTTCAAAACTTTGAAATTACGTATTTTCCCTTCAAAGTTCATAATTTCCTATATAGCCTTCTAAATTTCAAAATTTTACAAATTTACCCATTTTATAGTATTTTCTATTCAAACACATTTGAAATTTATAAATTACCCATTTTACCCTTTATTAAAAAAATATGTAGCCTGTTTACAAAAAAATAAACAATCTTCTAATTGATCAGTTTCAAGGGTAAATGGGTCATTTCTCCCATTTCAAAGGGGAAATACGTAATTTTGAAGTTTTGGAGGATACATGAAATTCCCCTGTTTTAATATTAGTATATTGTCGTAGCCATGCTATCTTTAATTTTATGGACCTTATATAAAGACTGCTCTCTATGTCAGCTTTTTGTGAATTACAAACAAGTTTAATTCTGTTAATGCTTTCCCATTTTACTTGATCAATGTGATTTCCTTTAAGACCTTTCAGAAAATGTTGTATGCTCTTGTTTGGTCTTTTTGGGCTATGAAATATTGAAATGATTAAATGATACAGAAGAAGGTCACTAAATAAATCTATATGCATTCATCAAATACTTGGGAAATAAATAAATAATCATATAAACAGGGAGCCCTTTTCATGTGCCATCTTTTATTTGGTATAACAGGACAACTTTATGGCGAGTTTCCTTCTCGGTTGGGGTATAACAATCGGTGCGGGTCTTGCCTCATACCCAATTGACACAGTCCGTCGTCGTATGATGATGACCTCCGGTGAGGCCGTCAAATACAAGAGTTCACTCGATGCCTTCAACCAGATCTTGAAGAATGAGGGTGCGAAGCCACTCTTCAAGGGTGCCGGTGCCAACATTCTCCGTGCCGTTGCTGGTGCCGGTGTGCTTGCCGGTTACGATAAGCTCCAGGTCATCATCTTCGGCAAGAAATTTGGATCTGGCAGCGGCTAATTTAGATGATGATGATCAATTTATTTTTAGGTGAACTTTTTTTTTTTTTTAATAATTGAATATGAACATTCATAGTGTTTTGTTTTGTTTTTTATTCATGAGTTGTTGTTCTCTTGTGGCCTCGGATAGTCGAGGTAGTTATTAGCATAAACTGAAACAATTTTGTTGTCAGAAATTCAAGTACTTTTTTAACATGAATTAGTTTATTGTTGGAGTTTCTTGTTTTCCTCTTAGAAGTGCAGTTGACGGCTCTGATGAGAACAAATGTCTGCAAGAATTTAAAATAGACTGAGGAGAACTTAGTATATTATGTTTATGTAAGGTCCTAATTTTTCTCTCTATTTACTGCTTGTGCCACCGACTTGGAATTACAGTTTAAAATATAATAAAAGAAAAAAAAGACATAAAATTAAGTCCTAACTGCCAGAAAAGAAAAAAGAAGAAGGGCCACACGAATTCAATTTTATCGATAGGGAGGGCAACCCAACTTTATTTTATCAGAAGAGAAAACAAACTGTTACAGTAGTGGCAGAATTACCTAGGGTGTGTTGAGAATAGAATAATAAATAGTCACCACTGCCTCCCTCTCTTTCAATAAATGTGAGTTCGATTTCTGTCAAAGACAAAAAAATGTGTGTGTGGACCGACAAAATCTAAAAATAAATAAATAAATAATAAATATAGAGGGTTAAATGTGTAAAATAGAAAAAGGATAAAATTGTAATTTTAGAGAGTAGAAAGTTACCGTTGATATCAATGTTGGATGCAACGGTACAATAGATATTCAACAGTATATATACCCCAAACCTGATCTTGATTGTAAGAGAGAACATGTATTCAATATCAATAGAAAATACAATACAAATAACCATTCTCATAAAATTTACATGTATCAGAGTACTGATCCCTTTACCAACAAATAACAGAAAATCCAGAGAACATCAGAGCAAAGACTGATTTATACTAGAAAAGCCAAAAGAATCAGTATCAACTTAAAATGAAGAATTTTTTTGGCTTAAAATGAAGAACGGTTATTTGTAGTGACTTAAAATGAAGAATTTTTTTGGTTTGGATATTTTAGAGCATCTACATGTTTTTATTATATTTGTGTATGTATTGAGTTTTGACTTTCTAAAGTTTTATCTCTATTATTTCGGTTCAACCGAACAAACCGAGAGTTATCTGTCTTATTTCGGCTTAAGATTAATTTATTATTTGATTTTTATTTACCCTCAAGTCATCTGTCTTATTTTATTATGTTTACCTAATTGAGTAGCACTGTTGTATTTGCCTTCTCAATTTTCATATCTATTGAAACTATTAATCCTGGCAAATTAGTTATATTAGTATATCAGATATTATCTACTAAAATTGTTTATACATGTCCTCTTTCTAAAGTAGTGGGTTCCACTTAAAAATATAATGCTTTCGTTTTGACCAATCCAACATATATATACATGCACCAGGATGCTCAATTGATTAGTACTGTTGTGTTGACTGCTCAAATTTTACATCTCTTGAAAGTATTAATCCTTGCATATTAGTTATTAGTAGATCAGATATTTATCTTTTAAAATTGTGTTGGTTGCAATTAAAATATGTTTCATATATATTTTACCAGGCTCTGAACTTTTCCTTCAAAGATCACTTCAAAAGAATGTTCAACTTCAAAAAGGACAAAGACGGATATTGGAAGTGGTTCGCCGGCAACATAATCTCGGGTGGTGCTGCTGGTGCATGCTCTCTCTTATTCGTCTACTCTCTTGACTACGCCCGTACCCGTCTTGCCAATGATGCCAAGGTGGCCAAGAAAGGAGGTGAGCGCCAATTCAATGGAATGATTGATGTCTACCGCAAAACCCTAGCTTCTGATGGCATCACCGGTTTCTACCGTGGGTTTACTATATCGTGTGTTGGGATTATCGTCTACCGTGGGTTGTATTTTGGCATGTATGATTCGCTCAAGCCTGTTCTGCTCACTGGCAACCTTGAGGTTAGTTCTTTCACTACCGAGTTGTTATATTTGAGTGAGGCTATGGGACTATGCATAGTACATGTTTCTCCGTACTATCAATCAATATCAAAATTTTTAAAGTCCAAACTAATAATCTAAATTGTTGAAAACATGATTTTTCAGAATGTACTTGTTGATCCAATTTTACATTTTTATAATTTTTTTTTACTATATTTACATATAGGTAGAAAATTACTTGTTCTAAAGATTCTAGAATATTCAAAAGTATAGTAAAAAATATAGTTGTTATATTCAAAAGTATTGTTTTTTTGGAATATAGGCAATTGATTTTCTACTTATTTAAAAATATAGTAAAAAATTCTAAAAAATAGAAAATCTAGTTCTGTCGCTTACCTCTTATTTTTAAATAAAAAGATTTGAAAAGTGGCAATTTCATTTATTCCCTTCAAAACTTTGAAATTACGTATTTTCCCTTCAAAGTTCATAATTTCCTATATAGCCTTCTAAATTTCAAAATTTTACAAATTTACCCATTTTATAGTATTTTCTATTCAAACACATTTGAAATTTATAAATTACCCATTTTACCCTTTATTAAAAAAATATGTAGCCTGTTTACAAAAAAATAAACAATCTTCTAATTGATCAGTTTCAAGGGTAAATGGGTCATTTCTCCCATTTCAAAGGGGAAATACGTAATTTTGAAGTTTTGGAGGATACATGAAATTCCCCTGTTTTAATATTAGTATATTGTCGTAGCCATGCTATCTTTAATTTTATGGACCTTATATAAAGACTGCTCTCTATGTCAGCTTTTTGTGAATTACAAACAAGTTTAATTCTGTTAATGCTTTCCCATTTTACTTGATCAATGTGATTTCCTTTAAGACCTTTCAGAAAATGTTGTATGCTCTTGTTTGGTCTTTTTGGGCTATGAAATATTGAAATGATTAAATGATACAGAAGAAGGTCACTAAATAAATCTATATGCATTCATCAAATACTTGGGAAATAAATAAATAATCATATAAACAGGGAGCCCTTTTCATGTGCCATCTTTTATTTGGTATAACAGGACAACTTTATGGCGAGTTTCCTTCTCGGTTGGGGTATAACAATCGGTGCGGGTCTTGCCTCATACCCAATTGACACAGTCCGTCGTCGTATGATGATGACCTCCGGTGAGGCCGTCAAATACAAGAGTTCACTCGATGCCTTCAACCAGATCTTGAAGAATGAGGGTGCGAAGCCACTCTTCAAGGGTGCCGGTGCCAACATTCTCCGTGCCGTTGCTGGTGCCGGTGTGCTTGCCGGTTACGATAAGCTCCAGGTCATCATCTTCGGCAAGAAATTTGGATCTGGCAGCGGCTAATTTAGATGATGATGATCAATTTATTTTTAGGTGAACTTTTTTTTTTTTTTAATAATTGAATATGAACATTCATAGTGTTTTGTTTTGTTTTTTATTCATGAGTTGTTGTTCTCTTGTGGCCTCGGATAGTCGAGGTAGTTATTAGCATAAACTGAAACAATTTTGTTGTCAGAAATTCAAGTACTTTTTTAACATGAATTAGTTTATTGTTGGAGTTTCTTGTTTTCCTCTTAGAAGTGCAGTTTACGGCTCTGATGAGAACAAATGTCTGCAAGAATTTAAAATAGAATCAGATTTCAGTAAAATTGAATTTTCTTGATAACAATAAAAAATAGACTGAGGAGAACTTAGGATATTATGTTTATGTAAGGTCCTAATTTTTCTCTCTATTTACTGCTTGTGCCACCGACTTGGAATTACAGTTTAAAATATAATAAAAGAAAAAAAGACATAAAATTAAGTCGTAACTGTCAGAAAAGAAAAAAGAAGAAGGGCCACATGAATTCAATTTTATCGAAAGGGAGGGCAACCCAACTTTAATTTATCAGAAGAGAAAACAAACTGTTACAGTGGCAGAATTACCTAGGGTGTGTTGAGAATAGAATAATAAATGGTCATCACTGCCTAGTGCAGTTTGATAAGATACTCCTCTCTCTCAAGAGAGATGTAAGTTTGATTTCTGTCAAAGACAGAAAAATATGTGAGTGTGTGGAACGGATAATTTTAAAAAATAAAAATAAATAATGAATATAGCGGGTTAAATGTGTAAAATAGAAAAAGGATAAAATTGTAATTTTAGAGAATAGAAAGTTACTGTTGGTATCAATGTTGAATGCAACGGTACAATAGATATTCAACAGTATATATACCCCAAACCTGATCTTTCTTGATTGTAAGAGAGAACATGTATTCAATATCAATAGAAAATACAATACAAATAACCATTCTCATAAAATTTACATGTATCAGAGTACTGATCCCTTTACCAACAAATAACAGAAAATCCAGAGAACATCAGCAAAGACTGATTTATACTAGAAAAGCCACAAGAATCAGTATCAACTGATCACATACCGGCAAACAAAAAAAGAGCCGAAACACTCATCCATGTCATGGAGAGAGGGTCAAAAGCCAACAGGGCCACGAAAAAAAAAAAAAAAAAAAAAAAAAACCATCCTCATCAATCCGTGACAAACATCGAACTTTAACCCCCAAAAAAATTCAATACCAATTCACATCAAAACAGGAAAAAACCCAGCAACAAAAGCCTGTTCTTAAGAAATTCAAACAAAATCCCCATATACCAATTCTAAAAAATCTGTTCATTCCAATCAGCAAAATCAACAGAGCAAGTTCAAACCTAAAAGAGTAAGTTCAACTTCCTTCTTCATGAGCCCCTGTCTGAGAGAAAACCTCAAAATCGAACCCCAAAAATGCACCAATTGCAAAATAAAGGGTCATGACTATAACAATTGTTGGCTTCTTCATTCTAATCTCCGACCAAAGTGGTGGAAGGAAAAAGGTGGGGGTAGTCAGGGGCGAAACCCTAAGGGGGGAGAAGAGGAGAGAAGGATTTGCTGGAGCGGTGCTATTTGGCGGACCAAACGAAGAGAAGCGATTTGCTTCTGTCGAACCGAGTGAAGGAGCTCAACCAAGCGGATTCACGAAGGGAGCCGGGTCCGCCTCCAACACTAGCGGGTTCGCCCATACTAACGGATCTGCAGCTGTATCCAGATCCGAATTTGCAAAGATTCTCTCCTATCTAAGTGGGCTGTTGAATGGAAAGCCCAACACAGGTTTTGTTAAAACTCAATACTTAATAGAAACCCAAACCGAAAAAAATAAATATGTAATACCAAACAAAAGAATTGATACAAGTCCAAACAAAGATAAAACAAACTTTGGTGAAATAAGTCGATTAAAATGTACATATCTAGATAGTTTAGATCACGAATATTTCAAAAATAAGTTTAGATCACCAATAGTTTAGATCACGAATTTTTAATCATTAAAAATAGGACATGGATAGTGTTTTGTTTTTCTTTTTATTCATGAGTTCTCTTGCGCCTCGGATAGTCGAGGTAGGGCGGTTTTATTTAAAAGTGCATAAACTAAAACAAATTTTCTTGTCAAAAATTCAGGTACTGTTTTTAACATGAAGTAGTTTATTGTTGAAGTTCATTTGTTGCTTGCTTTCTATTTACCTTTTAAAGAGTGCAGTTTACATGTTTTCTTGTTTTATATATTCTGAATGTGAATTGCCTCTCTCTATTTTCTCTGTTACTCTCGGCGCAACTGAGCATTTATTCTCTTCCTTCTTACAGCTGGCTCAATTTTTGTTTTTGCACTTTTTTTTAATCTCAAAATTGAGAGCGCTGCTCCCATTCCAAAGCTGACTAGAACTGTCCAGTTCCATCCTTTTCATTCTTCTTCATTTCCTCTATTAGCCACCTCCATTTTGCTTTTTTGGTTGGTCTTGGTCCTTTTTTCCCCTTCTTTTTATGGGTCAACACTCAACACATGGCCCCTATGTGAACAGTTATTTTCATTGTAACCGTTATAGCGGTTAGTGTTGTATGTATATAACGGTTGTATTGATGGTGTTTATACAGTCCTAATGGTTGTAATAATTCTACGAAAACTGAGAGGGCACCAGAGAGGCTGTTCATAATCCTTATATTTTGAATATGTAGGTTGTTTTTAGCCTTGGATTGCCAGCCAGTCATACATGCAGATTGTCAACTGGAAGTTGAAAAGGTTTGATCATAACATCACGAATCTCCAAGCATATTTGAGACATGAATTGCCAAGATGTCATCAATTTGGATTGCCAGTTTGTTATTTTGACGATCATTTTTCCTAACAGCTGTCATGGTTTCGTTTGCTCTCTTAACGGTTTACTAAACTATAAAGTGATTTCCATAGTGAATCGTTATAAAGGCTTAGTGCACATAACACAATTGTTGCAACAGTAATCTGCACAGAAATGCTGATATGGGGTGGTGTTATGTTTTTGTTCTGAATATTTTTATGGTGCATTGTGCTGCACTTGAATTTTAAAGTACACTGTGCTGTACTTTGATTTTATAAAAGTAGATCATGTTGCACTTGAATTTTCATGAAAGTGCACCATATTGTGGTTGAATTACATGTGTTTATATTTTTAGAATAAAACAGCAAAAATGACTAGTAAACGAAAGAACTCGCAACATAGAAGACTCCAAATCCGGTGAAGGCCGAATGCAGTTGCTTGGATGATGGGACGGCCTAAATTGGCTGGGAACAAATCTTGATTCTCTATTCTTCTCCATTAAACTTTTAACAAATTTTATTAATTGACAACATCTCTCTTTCCATTTATCACTTTCCTACATACACAAATGTCCCAGGTTACTCCCAGTAATAAACAATACAAATACAGAGCGGCAAGGTATTATTTGGCACAGTACATTCAAGAAAATAACAGTAACAATAGAATTGCAAGAAAACAATCAAATACAATAGTTACAGAATATGATATCTTGACAGGAAACCAAATTTTAAGCAGTTTTGTTAACCCACATCACCTCGGTGCTCCGGTGATGCTTTCCAACACAGCACTATATTGGGTACTATTAAAATCAGATGCATTTGACATAGAGAAAAAATTGGTTTCACCGAGCAAGCTCTCTGTCTCTTCTTCATCAATTTTCGGTCCGGGCAAGTTGTTATGAAACCTCACTAACTTCTGCAATTCTTCCACAACTTGCCTCATTGTCGGTCTATCATCTCCTTTTGGGCTCAGACACTTGAGTGCAATCTCAGAAATTTCATCAAGAATCTCCATAACACTCTCCTCATTAGCTATTTCTACATCAAACATCTCATGATGCTCATTTTTCCTTGCTTTTGAAAGAAAAGATGTAGCTAACGGCTGCTTTTCCCCATTTTCTTCTGTATAAACTGCCACCTTCCTCGTTATGAGCTCCAACATTACTACCGCAAAGCTATATACATCACTGTTCTTTGTTATTATCTGCGTGTACAGGCACTCAGGGTCTAGGTACCCATGTGAAAAATGGACAAGCTCGACAATTTCATTTACCGGCACAACACTTGAAGCTCCAAAATCGGACACCTTCCCAGTATAGTTAGCATCTAATAGTATATTAGCAGACTTAACATCACCATGAATGATAGAGTGAGAGATGGAAGAGTGCAGATGATCTAGAGCCACTGCCGAATCGAGAGCAATTTTTAGCCGAGTACCCATGGAAATTGACTTTCTACTTCCCTTTCTATGAAGCAAATCAAAAAGTGACCCGTTGGGGACAAACTCATAGACCAACATTGGAATTTTAACCTCTAAACAACAGCCCAATAATCTCACTATATTCTTGTGGTTTATTTGTGAAAGAAGAATGATTTCATTCACAAATTCTCCTCTTTGTGCATCTTCAACTTCCTTTGCTTTCTTGATGGCAACAACGTGGTTATTTTCTAATAACCCCTTGTACACATTCCCCTGGCCTCCCCTGCCTAATATATGAGCATCACTGTAATTATCAGTTGCATTTTCTATTTGCGTTTTACTGAACACACGGAGATGGTTCTCCATCATCTCATAGTATCTGTTATACTTTTCTTTTTCCTTCATATGCCTTCTTTGTTGTTGATACCAAACTACCAGGAAACAGAAGCCCAACAAAACAGCAACGCCAAGAATACCAGCTGTAAATTCAATAACAAACTTGACTATGCTGGAAACATAAGCATCATTACCACTAACAAGAATAATTATAGAAAAAATAATAACCAAGTAATTGTAGTAAGAACAACAACAATATTTTAGAAAAACACCGCAACGAATAAAAACAGAAGATAGAATAGCCATATAATGTATGATTGTTTATGCGTTAGCGACGTACCTCGGTACTTCGAATTTTGTTATAACACAATTCAAAATTACTTGTCTGAATTCTCTTCCAGCAATAACTATTGGTGCAAAATTCAATGCATAGATCTTGTTTATTATTATATATTTTACTTGTTTATTGCAAAGCCATACAGAATGTTTCAAACTTTTAATTGGCTGCTCAATTGGAGAGCGGCTTTACCCATACACTCTGGTTATGTAAAAGAGAGTTAGGTGGAAAAATAAATAAGAACAAAGGCCAGATAATTCAGAACGACTGATCAGTTATCTAGAGTATAGACTACTTGTAGTGTATTAGGCTGTAGAGAAATTAACCTCATTTATAAATGGATTTTTTACTGTCACTATCCGCGAGGGTAAAGTGTTTTTTACTGTTAGTATCGTCGCAGATAGTCCTGTCAATAATAACGATACTATTGGGAATAGCGTTGAAAAATAAATTGTACAAATAAATATAAATATAATTAACTATCCTCAATGCCATGTGGCAATATCATCACTGGCTAGCATTAGATAAAAAGGGAGTTAATTTAAACTCCACTTTTTCACCTAACTTAGAAATTTTACCGTTGTAATTAATAAATAGGGATCCGTTGGAGTGTATCTATAAATACACCATGTAACATCAGAAATTAATTAGAACTTTTTCATCATCGTTTTCAAATTCCTCTGTCTCAACTTTTTATCAAATAGCAATTTCTATTGACTTACCCGCAGCAATAGTTACTTTTACCCTGGCGACTAGTGGTAGATTCTTGTAGTAAATATTTAATTTAATAGCTCATTTATCTCAATAAAGAAAGAGTACTTACCAATAGCCACTCGAGCAGGATAGGGAAACTTCTGTGGATCGATCAAGATATCTTTGGTGCAATTTCCAATTGTGGCATTGCCATTTGTTCCTTCTCTACAGGAACACTCGTAGCTTCCCTCTGTATTTGTGCAATTTCCATGGCAGGGATATTTATCCGGAAATTTGCATTCATCAATATCTGTTCAGCTCCAAACACAGTAAAAATTAGAGAATGAATTATTTTACAAGCTTAATTAGAATAATAACGATATATATTTTCTACAATTTTGATTTTACAAGCTTTCAGAAACACTATCAAAATTCCTGTGAAATGCAAAATAACAAAAATAGTTTGACATAAGAGAGACAATATATGCATCAGGCAAAAGTTAATTACCTGTGCATCCATTTGGGATGTAGGGATTGCCCTCATATCCTTCCAAGCATTTGCAAATGTATCCCTCACCATTGGTACTATTGTTGCATCCGCTGTATTTGCTTTGGCATGCTGAACTAACACTGCTTTCAACATGTGTTCCCAGGCATGTTACGTTTTCTCGAATAGCCCAATCAAGTACAACTGGGACCATTTTCATATTCCTCTCAAAGAATCCGAGCCCTCGTAGATCCTGGACACTGAAGTTGTACCAGTCTTCCTGCACCAGCATTGCATAATTGCATGGATTGAATGACCAGGCTTTGTTTTCAGTTAAAACCCACTGTACTTCATAGTGGTTGAGCCCTATTGGGATGGCTGTCTGGCAACAACCCAACCCATTGCAGGAACCACCATCACCAGTTGTGCTGCTCAGGCTATCACAGAAGGAATAACAGCCTGATGAGTACTTATGATTGTTAGCTTGGTCAGCAGAAATTAGTGCCAGTGCATAGCAGCCAATTACAGTGAACTTATTGCGTCTGTTGGAGAAGAGAAATGGTTTTAATCCTTTGAGACCAATCGTTGGAAAGGTATAATTACCCACATTGTTCGTCCGGTTTTTATAGCAGTCATAGCCGATGTAATTGAGGACTTGTACTTCAGCAGTGGTTATGTTGATATCTAACACTTCGATATTTTTACCCAAGATTAGTTTCGGGGGACTGGTGGAGTTGTTGCACGTAAGTTTAAATCCCTCCCGGTAACAGCCACGAAGGGTGCCGAATGGGTAGGGGATGGTGATGTTCCCGCATTTGTCTGGGCAATCGGGAAGTAATGTGGGAAATGTTGAGGCTACCAAAGGTGTTGGCAAGAGTAGGCTTATTAGTGTGAGGTAAACAAAGCACTGTAATAGTGATTGTGTCACACAAGCCATGGATATCTCTTTCTCTTTGGGTTCCAGTCTATCAATGAGTATGGACTGGATATTGGTTTAACAAAGTATTGGTAAATGTAGTTTTATAGAGATTGGAAAGACAGTTCTCTTTTTCTTTTTCTTTTCCTTTCTAAATACCATACCAGGAAGCAACAGCTAGCGTACAGTATAGGTTACAGGACTTAGACTAGCTAGTCTTACTAGGCTCACAGCCACATTAATTGGAGTACCTTTTACTACCTAAATTATATAGAAGAAAATTACACTCTTTGTTTATTTAATTAAGAAAAGTTAGTCTGGGACAATATCAGTTTCCACGGCGTCGATTAAGGGTTAACACAAATTGATGAATAAAAAGCTTATGATTGCTAATGCTTCTTGCGAAATTTCTAGCAGAATATATATTACACAGATTATCTTTACGTATTTGGAATTAGTTTTCTTATATGCATTCCCTTTTTGGGTTCTGTAATATAACAATAATTCATTTTTGGTTCAAGAACGTTTCGTGACATTTATGTTTCTAAAGCAGTGCTGCCATATTGTTAATATCTTTTTTTTGAAGGTCAGTGAGCGGCTAGCTCATGCATGCCATATTGTTAATTTCAGATTTGATAATTTGCCAAACCGAACCATTCAAAAAAATAAAAAATAAATAATAGATCGTTGTTCTGAATTAATAATAAATGGATGTCCATGAATCATTTTCTTTTATCAAAAAAATATTTTTCATCACCCATTTATTATTATAATTAATTTAGCTGACTTTTTATTTAAAATTTGTTGCCTATAAATAGAAGTTTTGTAAGATTGTATTACACATGAAAAATATATTATTAAGAAAATAATCATTTTTCTTAATTTTCTAACATTTAATAAGCATGACAGCTCTACTAATTGAAGATTGAAGGTAAACATTGATATATTCTTGATTTGAAGTATTTGGTATTGATTTATTTTCATTTATATTTCAATAAAGAATGAATATTCTTTCAGCTACCAACAACACGAACAATAAATATACATGTCTCGCTAAAATTAAAGTTCAACAACTCGTATCATTCTTAAAGATAAAAAATATTTCTCTTGTTTAGTAATGCAAGATGCCAATTTTAATATTATTTGGGTAGTACAAATTGATCGAATGCTCCACATGGTTTGGAAACTCGGCTGAGTCCAATCCGAGTTTCACCCGAGTCACGTGTCCATGCGATTTTTTCATCAAAACTCGGTTGAACAGTGTTTGACTCAACCGAGTTATCCGACTATTAAGCCGAGTCAGTCCTAGTCAGTCTGAGTCAGCCTTGGTTAGCCCGAGTTAGGCTTAGTCAAGTCTAAATCTGATTGAGTACTTCGGTTATTTTACATTTTATTTTCCTAGCAGTTCTCAATCTATGATTTTAAATTACAAAAAAATATCCAATTATGGAAACATAATTTGAACTCGAAAAAAAATTTAACACATACCTTATTAAGATAATCATGTACTAATTTTATGTTGCCAATTTAATCTTGCTTTTCTATGCATAAATAATAGCTAGCATGCATAAAAAATGTGATCTATTTATAATATTTGTATTATATTATATAATTAGCGGATTATTTGACTATCATTTTTTGTCTACATACTTTTCTTATAAATTATTTTTTTTACCAATGTTTTCCTATATTTTGGCTACAAAATGAGATTTTGTCAAAAATATACAAGTTTTCGATCCAATTCTTCCGATTCCGATTAAGTTAATGAAATGACTAATTGCCAAGGCATGTCTATACTGGATTTAGAAAACTAGAATCTCTTTGAGTTAATATGATTCCTTCTCTTTAAAATCATATCTGTTATTTAAAAATGATTTTTTCAATTACTAAAATTAAAAGATAATGGAAGAGCCGTGTGATTCTGAACACATTCCCTGGTTCTGAAAACGATTGAGATGAAAAGTTTACTGTTTTATTACATAATTGAGGAAAAAAAAGTGACGGGACATAGCTTTCTTTTGGAGACAGTGAGTGAGATGTAACAGTTCTTTATATATATTCTTGAGAAATTTCTTGCTCAATGTGTTGTATAGATTATCATTATGTTTTTTTTCTTTCCCCACACCACATACACTAGGTCCAAGAGTTGTGCCGTCAACTGCATGTGCGCATTTGATCAAGTCCATCGTAACTCTTATTCTTCTTGGCACAAGTTGCTATGCGCATTTCTTCCACTAGAAATTTAGAACACTTGTTACCAAGAAGACTTTGAGTCAACCAGAGAAAAATCAACATAGCAAGTGATATTTATTTCACGAGATATTCACTTATATCCAACCGTTTACGTAAATACATTTGAATTTCTATACTTCTAGAAAATTTTCATTTTCCACAAATTTGACCAACGTGGACTGGATTAATGCTGGCTAATTGCATTTGAAATATTTTGAATCTCATGAAATTAGTTTGAATTTCTAAAAAAATAGTGCATAGGCACACCTCCAAAATTTTCAATTCAGAGAAAGAGCTTCCAGAATATCAATCTCATGGACAACCACATCTTTCCTCAATTACAATTAATGCCATTGATTATTTATTTTGAATTGAAACTTTCACCGTGATGAAAATGTGGTGAGGCAGCACTGCCTCTAGGCCTTTTTGGAACTCAATGTTATATTGCAGCTTTTTACAAAAATCTTTTGTCAGTAGTATATTTTGTGCAAACTAATTGGAACAAATGTTTGTAATTTTTGATGGTTTCATTAATGAAACGGGCGTAAAGCCTTTTATCAAAAAAAAAATTTGTCCACATTAAAAATAATTTTGAATGTTTTCAAGATAAAATTGACATGTCCGTAAACAAGAAGACTTAAAAATAGTTTTTAATAAAAGATAATTGCAGAAACAAAACTGAAAATCCGGATTAATAAGACACAAAATTAAAATTATATTATGTCATTTTCTTATGGACAACATCAAATATATTAGATGACGTAGCCTTGTCAATAATTTGAGGATCGAGGAGGATATTTTGTCAAGTAACAACATGCATTTAGGTCCAGTAACAACAACGTGGACAAACAAAATAATGGGTTCTTTGGGCCCATTCCTTTCTGTTCCTATTATGGGCCTAATAGCCCTTTTGTGAGCCACGGAGGGCTTTTGGTTTTGAGGTCTTTTCTTCAAGAACTGAAATTATTTGAATGGGCACACTAGAAATTTTCCCTAATATTTAAACGGCTACTCTTACTCGATAGGCTGGTTTGCATTTTGACGTGCACTGTAGGCTTCCTCAAGACGGTGAAGGCCCTGTCAACTCTACGGCTTTCTATGAACCGTGTCATATAACTCCTTCCACCAAAGCCGAACCTGCTCCTAATCCTTCCATATATATATATCTCATTAGATGTTACAACCGATTCTTCAGCAGCCACATGTCCTAATTCCCAGCTATATGTTACCGCCTCTTTAATTTCTCAATTCTAACCCTTTTCCAGTTTGTTCTGCATTGGAGTCATCCATTCCTACTTTTACTTCACAATATATCCCTCTTCACGTCCAGACATATTGCATAAATCAGACCCGCCCAACCGAACTTCTCTTTCCCACAACTGACCAAGTTTCTACACGTCCCACGCCATCACTACACCCACAAACCCATGCCTCTACTCAACCTTTATCCATTCTAAGGCCTGTTCCTAGCAGTTTCTCTCCCTCTTAACTAACTCCTACTTTAGGCCCTCCACACAATAACCCTAAGTTACCCACAAAAACTCCAAACCCTAAGCTCGTGCATTTCACAAATGGCCTCCAATCTTGATGAGCTGTCCACCTTAAGCTATGGCATCATTTAGATTGCCACCTAAGGTTGCTGCTGATTGGTCACGTTCAGTTCTGGCACGTGTCATTATTGACCGTGTGGTCTTCGATCAGAATTTTCATTCCACTATGCTCAAGGTCTGTGGTGTCAACCCCTCCACCCAATTTGTTCACTTTTTACTACCGTCTCCTTAGATGATGATGATCAAATTATTTTTTAGGTGAGTAAAACCATGTTGCGTTTGAATAATCCGATATGAACATGGATAGTCGAGGTTGACAGGTTTTATTTGAAAGTTTCTTGGTTTTGGCATAAACTGAAACAAATTTTGTTGTTTGAAATTCGAGTACTGTTTTTAACATGAAGTGGTTTATTGTGGAAGTTCATTTGTTGGTTGCTTTCTATTTTGCTTTTAAAGAGTGCAGTTTACATGTTCCCTGTTTTATTCTCATTGCTTCGGTTGTACTCTGTTCATTTAGGTATCGATAGAGTCGATAAGCTTTTGACTTAGGTCCGGACACGCTTTGGACTCGGCTCCATCCAAAGCCTTTCCAGGCCAGACAATGCTATTACATTTAATTAATAAAAATACTAATGAGATATTTTAACTTCATAATAGATTGAATTTCACTTGAACCTTATGGAATCAATTTGCATTGTCTATATGTATAACAAGCAATAAAAGTAAATGAAAATAGTCATAAAAAATAGAGCCTATTAAATAGGCTCAAGATACTAAATATATATTTTTCTTAATTAGGAGTCATCTTGCTTCTTATTCAAGCAACTAGAGAAGACTATCTTAATACCTGAACCTTTGTTCTCCATGATTCAAAGCCTAACAAATTTAGGAGCACCAACAGATTATCATATTAAAACTAATGCTCAAGATAATACAGCTCAATCTTAAATTGCGGGAAAAGAAAATCCAATGCCACACCCATCCGGCACCCAGGTCATCCTCTGGTTCAAGTGAGATTTTTTTCTTGATTGTTTTTATTCTGTTCGTCGACTCATCCAAATTATTATATATATCCTGGAAGGATGAAACTATATGAAATGCCTTCAATTTTATTTTCCTTGTTTAAATTATTTTAATGCGTCAATATACATGCATTCTTGAATCATTTAGTTTCTTCAATTTCACTTCTCCGAATTAAGAATTATATCCAGTAAGGCTGAAACTAAATGAAATGCATCTCTTCAATCATTTATTTTTCTTGAATTTTATTTTCCTTGTTTAAATTATTTAAGGAATCAATATAAAAGAATAACTTAAACTTTGTTGCTTAGCATTGTTCACGAGCAATTGGGCTAATCTTCCTGAAGATATATTAGATGAGATTATCAAGAAGATGTGCTATGTTGATCATTCAACATTTCCTACAGTCTGTAAATCAGTGGGATTGATGTACATCAATCGCTTCTGCTGTCTTCCTAGAAATATACCTTTCGGAGTTCCAATATTATTGCTCAATACTTACAAATCAGATTCAAATTTGCACAAGTTTGTTAAAATGAATGGAGAAATAGCAAGCGACAATATATTTATGCCAGAGGCAGCTAACAAGTGGGTTTGTGGATCTTCATGGGGCTGGCTTGTTCTAGAGGATACTGATAGTAGGCAAGTAAGTCTTTTGAACCCATTCACGAGGCGTGTAATACGACTTCCCTCGGTTGACACTTTCACATGTGAACCAGATGTTCCTCTTAAGGGTTTTAATTATATACACAAAGCAATCTTATCAACGAACCCAACAATATCGGAACAAGATTGCATCATTTTGGCAATTGTTGAACGAAGGCGGAAACTTTCCTATTGTAAGATTGGAGATAAAAAATGGAGGAATATCGATTGTTGTATCTGGAATTTTTGTGATGTAATATATTACAGCAGGAAATTTTATGCCACCACCGATTATGGTTACTTAGTGTCTTGCGACCTCATAGATTCAAATTTCACAAAAACAATTTTTTTGGCACCTCCTATTGATTCCCTCTACCCTAGAAGGAAGCACTTGGTCATGGTATCAGGACGTCTATTGCTACTCTATAAAAGTGGAAAGGATAGATTTAATTTTCATTTACTGAATAAATGCAGTCCGCCTGCTCTTCATCGCGATTGCCAATATAACTGGGTTGAGAAAAACTCTATAGGTGATCAATTGTTGTTCATAGGAAATAATGGCTCATTCTCTCTACCGGTACAAAGCAACAGTAGCAAAGGAAACTGCATCTACTTCACAGAAAATACTTTCGGTTGGGTGGAAAGTAACCATGATGATAATCGTTATTTTGGTATGTATGATATTGCAAAGAAAAAGTTTAACAATGGAGAGGATCGGAATGAAGTTTTTCGATCATTTTGGATGATTCCATCTCCATGGTAACAAGTCGCTAATGTTTTAGGAGACTAATAAAATGTAGAACCAGTAATTGCTATTTTATTATAATGTTTATTCAGTTGTTATATTGGTTGGCAAATATTCAATGAATGGTATCTAACTAAAGATGCAAAATAAAGATTAATTATTGTATTTTCTATACTAGTGTTAGCGCACACAGTTATGTTTATTTTGTGCTTCGGGTTCTGTACTTTTGGTGAGGGGTAGTTACTTGTTTATGGACAATTAACTACTGAAGAATGACAATTAACAATTAACTACGTACTGAAGATGGACCCCCAGATCATTGGGTCATATTGATTAGCATCGTGAATGTGAACTATTTGGTATGTTTAAATGATGAGCTGATAATGTTATATATCTGGATGAAAGTTTCTCTAGAACAACTTATAATGACTTGTCTCAATGCTGACCTTTTCTTTTAGCATTGCAGATCTGATTGAAGTTTTTTTTTCTGAATTTTATTTCAATTTACATTTTCTAATATGAAGCTCTAAATATGCAGGATAACTTTGTCAGTTAGTTTTTTTTTATTTTTTTATTTCATGACTTTAGAATTTTGAGGAAATTGTAATTGGTACTATGGCAAAATTAGAATTGTTGTATGTCGATATTGTTACTATTGTATCGCAACATAAAATCGTAATTTGTACGATATTTGATATTACAATCAAATCGATCTATTGTGTGTTTTGAAAAAAGTAAAATGGAATAATAAAAAAAATAAAAATCATACAGACATGAGCATCAGAGACTGGTTTTTGACTATCAATGTTCAATAGTTGGCTGCTGAAATCAGGTATCAGCAACCCATTTTTGACCATCAGAATCCAATAGTTGGTCATTGAAAACAGGTATCAACAGCGTACAATAGTTGGTCGTTTTTTAACATTGGTTGCTTAAGATCCCTATGTGACATCAACAATTAACATCAGCGACCAAAAAAACTGGTCTCTGAAAAAACATCAGCGACCGGAATGACATCAATTAGTGACCGGTGAATCATCACCTAAGTATCAGTGACTACATATATACGACCAGCCATCTGCTACCAAATTTAGTCATCGATACCCATATGCGACCGGCACAGTTAAGCTTGGTAGCCTCTAGCCTCTACCAAGTCACTTTCCAAAAGAAAACAGAGAGATAGAGGATGTGAGAATTAAAGATAGAGAAGATAAGAGTCGTTGAAACACACAATATTCCATCTGTTCAAAACCATTACCGATAGAAGAAGGAAGAACTTGGTTCTTCTCCAAAACCGATAGAGAATGTAAATATCTTCTATCAGTTTTTTAGTTGCAACCGATAGAAGAAAGTGAGCTTACTGCTTATTCATAGAAAAGTCCTTCACTTATTTACTAACTTGCCAGAACACATTTAGCAGTGTGGTTTTCATTTGCATGGATCGGTCCCTTGATCATGATATCGAAATCGAATGAATTGGCCAGAATCGGTTGAATCGGATCGGAAACTAGAATTTTTTTGGCAAAAGCTTGTTTTGTACTAAAAAATAGTAAAATAGTTTCTAAAATAATAATATGTTAAAAAAAATATATTGAAACAAATATTACACACAGATGATTTATTTATATAATATATTACAATTATTACAAGTAAAACAAGTACTATATATATATAGGGTCATTAAGAGAACTTTGTAATTAAAAAATATTGTGTCCGGATGGTTCCATTTTGGGGTTAGTCTCAAACCCAATTATAATTTAAACATTATAGTTACATGTTTGTAGACACAAATAAGATCTAGTGTAGTGGTAAATCTCTATCGTCTCAGGTAAGTTTTGACCTCTAATTGAGCGGTGGACAATTTTTAGAGGAGTTTTTGGAGGATGAAACAGTTGGTATTTTTCTGAATATAGTCGTTTCGGCCAGAATTTGACTGAAATTATATGACCGTTTCGGCTGAAATTTGGCTAGAATAGAATCGTTTCAGTCAGAATTCGTCGAAAAAAATTGCCTACCATATGAATCACCAAGACATCAGATCGATACAATCCGATTCTGACCCAAATCAACCAATTCCTATCCGGAATGGCCGATTTTTTCTCCTATGGTATTATAGTTGTCTAGTGCATGTATATATTTTCTTAAATAATTATACGAGGCAAATTATTTTTATGAAATATATATTAATTGTATATAATGTAAAAATGACAAAAATAATATTCTAAAGCAACAAAGAAATTAAAGTTGTATAATCGTTCAAGAAAAATCAAGAAGTTATTAATGCTGACTATGACAGAAAAAATATCATTTAATTAAGACACATTAATCGGAAGTATACCATTTTAGTGCTCGAGAAAATCGATAAATAAAACCCTACAAATTAAAATTTAATTACGTTTGATAATTACCGCATCGTTTGATTAAGTTACGTTTGATAAATATTGGTCTATTCATCCTATAAACTTAGCCGTTCCTAGGCATTAAGCATTTCAATGCGCCAGGTGCACTTAAGTCTCCCTCCCTTGATAAACAGAAATCAGTTATATCAAAAACGAATCAGTTATATTTCACCAAACAACAGGCCTTAATCCCTCTCACTCTTCTCGCTTGTGGGATTTGACATATCCCACACAAGACACTCCTCAAAAAAACTCCATTGCAAATCTTCATCTTTCCTTCTCTCCTCTTCTTTCTACCATCTCTCAGAACAAGAACTATCCTCTACAATTCTTGTAGTACACTTCCTTCTACCATCTCGATTGCCAAATTGCACATGGTAGGCAACTATCTCAATCGCTGGTTGTCTCCATGCTTTGAAGGCGTGCTGAACAACCCTTATGGCATTGGAAACATGTGCGGCTCTCTTTTTCGGTGGATGAATCCATCCAATGTAGGCGAAGAAGTAAACCGAGAGACGTCAATTCAAGGTTCCAGCGGAGACTGGTTCAGCCAATATTATTGGCATAAGAGCCTGGCCCACCACCTGTACGGCATGTTTTCAATGGCCGTGGCACAAGCTAACATAGAGAATGAGGATGGCAGCCAGCTGGTGTCAGGATCTCTGATAAATGGATACCATGGGCCCCGCGGGGTGTTCGTCGGTATCTACGATGGCCATGGTGGAGCCGCCTGCTCTCAGTTCGTCCTGGAACATCTCTTCAACAACTTCAAGAGTGAGTTGCTTTTCAAATTTTATTTATTCCTTTTGTAATTTCTTGTAGTTTTGAGGGAGTCTTACATATTTCTTATTTTGAAAAGAATTGGAGGGGGCAATGTGGTAAATTTTGTTCTGTTTGAGTTAGAGTCTAGTCCTATGTTGGAAAAGATCAAGTGCAAAATTTAATTGTATTTGTTGAATTTTGTTTATTTAATTAAAATTCAATCTTGAACTCAAAATCTTGGCAGCCAAGTACAATTCTTGGAATTTTAAATTATCTGTTTAGTGTTTATAGTGCAAAAGAACATAAGCAATTTTACTTGTTCTGTTTCTTGAACAAACAAGTCACGCATGCAATTTGAAAGATAGACTAATTATTTAATCTTTGTTTTGGTGTGGAATGGTAATTTAACATGTGATAATCGTTCAAATAACTTTGCAATGTACTTAACTTCTTGACAGTGGGCTAACTTATCATCAATTTAGAAACCTGTAGTAATTTATCATTTCTTTAACTTTAGGTGCAATTGCAAATCAAAATGGAGTGATCAATGCAGAAGTGTTCCGGGAGGTGTATGACAGTACTGAGCAAATGTTCGTGAATCACGTGAGGACCAGTTGGCACAGAAAACCACAACTTGCAGTGTTAGGGTCGTGTTGTCTGGTTGGTGTCTTGTTCAACAATTTTCTCTATGTGGCAAATGCTGGCGATTCTCGTGCAGTTCTAGCAAGTTGGCCGATTGATGGTGGATTGGATGAAGTGGAGGTAACTCAGCTGTCAGTTGATTATAATGTTGAACATATAGCAAGAAGGGATGAGGTCTCTACGGAGCATCCTGGCACTAACCTCTTCCCAGAAGGCAATGGATGTTTTCTTCTCAGGGGGTCTCTTCATGTAATTACTTTCTATTATTTTTATTAATTGATTTTTAGTTATTCAATTTCTAGAGTTTTCTGTGAGCTGTGATTGTTATGTAATTAAAGCAGTACTAATCAACTGCTGTGCTTGTGGTACTTCAATTGTGGTTGTGGTTGAAAGTGGCACAGCTGAAGGTTGTCAAAATAACTTCTATCTCAACATGACTGTGCCTTGTTTTGTACACTTGCAAAAAATGGCAACTCTTACCACTCTAGTCTAAACCCCAATTAATCACACAAAATAGAAGAAATGTGGAAAAAGCCAGGCCAGCATCAACCATGTGCCGTAAAAAATCTCATTCATCATTTTAAATATATTTTTTTCCAGGTGACTAGGGCTATTGGACATGTGTATCTGAAATACAATGAATTCAACGAGGCGCCGCTACCTGCTCAGTACATACAAGAAGAGCCGATTGTGCGGCCTATTTTGAAGGCAGAACCGACGATTCGAACACATCAACTTGGTCCTAATGACAAATTTGTCATTTTCGCCTCACGCGGGTTCTGGAATGAGATCAACAACGAAGAAGCTGTCTCTTTTGTCCGGAACTTCACTCGCAATGTAAGTGCTACTCTTGGTCCTGATGACAGAGTTGTTATTTGTTTTTTAATTAATTTTTTTGTTTTTCCTTTTATCTATTTTTTTGGTTACCCGTAGATACGTAGTAAGAGTTCCAACTACAGCATGCTTTCATATTAAGCAAAGTCATTATTTATTCATTAGTTTGTTTATCACCTAACCTATTGAATATTACTATTGTAAAGGGTGCAGCGGCAATGCTAATGAGAAAAGCATTGGAGAGAGCAGCCAGCAAACATGGGATCGGGTACTACGATTTAAGATATTTCGATCCTGGTGCTAAGCGGCGCTATCATGATGACATCAGTGTCGTCATTCTTTTCTTTAACATAATGATGGAGCCCCTGTAGTTTTGTGACTCTCTTTGGTGCGATTAGGAGCAGTTAGGCTTGTGGAATCTGAACTTGGCATTCTTTTTTTTTTTCCGAATATATCTAGGCATTTTATCTGTGAAGGGTTTGAACAATTCAAATATATAATAGTATGCTCAAGTTTTATCTTAATGCAATCGTTTTATTTTCCTTGGTTAAATTTTAGTTAATTTCTTTGAAATACGTGTTTTTGGCAACATGGATTCATGGGTTTTAAGTTGATGCTCTATTTTTTGAAAAATGATTCACTTTAGTCTTTAGTCAGTGTTCGCTGATAATATAAGCAATGGAATGTATTTAGTAATTAGTAAATATAAGAAGTACTTTATTTAGACGGTCAGTACTTGATTCTTGTAATTTGTTAGTAAAACTTATGCCTTGAATTGTCATCATCATTTCATAATATGCTTTTTTGTAGAACTTAGAGCCGAAGATGTTTGAAGGAAATATAATTAACTATAGAGTTCTCGTTCAAAGAAATGTAGTTATGGTTCAGATTTGTTTTTCTATGGATTTCTCGTTCAAAGAAATGTAGTTATGGTTCAGATTCGTTCAAGGAAATATAATCAATCTCTCTCTCTCTATCTCTCTTTGTTTTTCTATGGATTGGTGTAAATGTAGTTAGCAAATGGAAAATGTTAGTGCATTACTGCATTGTCATCTATGAAACCAGAGGTCATGAAAATTTATGTCTAAATGAATATTGGGCCTTAAGGCCCAATATTAATCCGAATTTATGGCTGGTTTTGGTGTCGTATAGCATAGTATATATAGCCGGGCCTAAATAGCTTAATATATCGAGTGAGGTTATGGTACTATGCATAGTGTAAGTTCATATTTTAGATTACATTTTTTATTTTTAAAGTTTAAATAATTTATTTGAACTATTTAATATAATTTACATTTAAAAATATATTTTGTAGACTAAATTTTAAATTTTTTGGAGTTCTTTCAATATTCTAAATAGGTTAAAATCACTATTTTTTAAAGGTCAAAATTTTTAGATGAAGCATTTTTCTATCTATCTAAAAAAATATATAAGTCTAAAAAAATAGAATTTTATTTTCAAGTACGTTTTATATGGTTCAGATTTTCAAGTACGTTTTAAATGTTATAAATAGAGATGTTTATAAGATTGTTGTTTGAGGAGGGATCTAATTACATCTTTTTTTGTGACACCTAATTACATTTTTTATTTTCAAAGTTTTCAAAATTCAAATAGTTGATCCAAATCATTCAATATAATAGATATATTAAAATGTGCTTGCAAATCAAATTTTATATTTTTTAGAATTTTTTTACTGTTTATTAAGTATTTAACCAAATTATTATATTTAGACCGTTGAATTTTTGTACTCATTTTAATAATTAATAAAAAAATTTTAAAAATATAAAATTTAATCTGCAACCATATTTTAATATATTCATCGTATTGAACGGTATGAATCAACTATTTAGACTTTAAAAATATAACGTATAATTTAGTATTATAAAAAAAAAATGTAATTGAATTTGTTTAATATTATAAGAGTTGCAATTGAACAAAATAATTAACTATACTGCTTTTGTCCTAACCTGTGGGCCCTACACACGTGTCAATATGATAACGATTATATGTGGCACAGTTATACTAGCAGTTGTCAATTCTATGCGGGGCCCACTTTACTCTTCAAGGCTGATATGCAGCGCCAAAACTGCATATTTTCCTCGTCTCAAAAGGTTATTTCAGCTCTAAAAATTTGAGAGGAAACAATAATATATTAGAAAAAAAATTATAAAGACAATATATACAAGTAGATCCAAATGATATTGTGTCCTTCATTATATCAAAATTTCTTTGCGATATATATAGTGCTACCATAGCTTTATAGTAATTTTGTATGTTAACTTTTTAACATAAATATTTGTTTTGTAAATAATTAAGTATATAAACATTAGATGTACTATATTTTGTGCTACTATTGTTTTAAAGGGATAATATTTGGGAAAATGATTTAATTAAATAAAAAATTGGACTAACTATTTTTGCATTCTGTATTGCTTGAAATATGTGTGCAAGTTGTTGCGCACCATAATAAGTACGTAGGTGAATAATCATGCTGTTATATTCTACAAAGTTCTAAACTTATCTATTGGCAAACCATGACAGATCACCCCCCATTCATTAATTTAAGTATGTGTTTTTGTTGTTCTTACAAAACTCTTAATTAATTTAAATTTATTTTAGTTACATACTTTCCACCATGCACAGAGACTTTGAATACATCTGACAAGCAAAATGTTTTATTTAAATAATAATGATTAAAAAACCATTTTTATCCTGTTGCATTTTATATATAGTAATCTTAATTAACATTGTTAATACGACAATCTTCTTTTAATTTATTTGGGGATTAATATGCAAATCTTGGAAAATTAAAGGGTAAATGATTAAAGGAATTTTATATAGAAGGTGGGACCCACCCTTTACTTTTTTCTTCTCATCCTTATATATTTCGACCTGTTTCTTCTTTCCTAACCGAACTTCCCACTTTTCTCTTGAACCTTCTATGTTCTTTTTTTTTCTTCTTCTTATCACAACCAGAGAGAGAGAGAGAGAGAGAGAGAGCGTGCGCTCCTATTTGAAAATAAACTGCGGATCCGGTTGTTGGTTTCAAGTATTGATAATGCTAAATCTTGTGATGAGTTATTGAAAAGCTTGGTTAATTATATATGTCATGAATTTGTCTGAGGCTTCTCTTTTTAAACCCGAGTTCTTCCAATCGGAGATGAACCCTATAATTGTTATGGTCTCAGATTTTTGGTTTAAAACTCGACCCTAGCTGTACCATACGGTACTAAGCTCAAATGGGTTGTACCGGGTATTAGAGTTGTTGATACAATCTGAACATTGGTACCTATCGGTATCAGTTTACTCTAGTTATTGGCACGCCTATGTAAACTACCAGAGGCTTGATTGTAAATGAAAGATAAAGTATAAGGTGTTACATGCAAAATATCCATGACTTTGTAAATTGAAACTGTCAGAGGGGCCTTGGTGCAAAAATACATATATACAAGCCGGCTGGAAAAATAACGATGAAAGTTGATTTAGATGTTTGGGTTTTTGCGCTTTGATTAAGAAATTTAAAGGAAGGATAAATGGGCTTGGTTCATTTGGGCTATGCTCGAAAATGAGTGGAACTCTAATGATTGATTGGACTACAAATGAATTGGACAAATCTGGATTATTAGACTGAAATTGAATTAAATAAAGAATATTAAGGGAAACATAAAATGATTAATTAAAATATGTCATTCATTTAAAATGGGTACTTTAATTAGTTAAGTATATATCGAGGGATGATTATAAATGTGCTTCATATGTTATATGTAAATTTAATTTTGATGGACATACTGAACTAAATGATTGAATAAATACATATTGGGGGTTATATATTGAAACAAGTAATTGTTCTGTTATACAAAAATGTTATAAATATTGATAAGAATATATGTATTGTATTTAACGTAGGTAAATATGAAAGAGACTAACACACAATGTCAGGAAGAACAAATTATTGGTGACCTCGACTGTTGCTCTACAGTACCAGGTGCGGGGTTATTTGGTTAGTCGGAGATTTATGATTAGAAATTAATTCATAACTCGCTTTATATGTTAAATGATTGATTGATTGCTTTGTTGAATTGATGCATCATATGCATATCAAATATAACTGAAACTAAATTGCAAAGGTAAATTTGTTGACCTTTCATTTTAGTATAGTTTACCGATTATCATTTTCTATTCTAATAATTGTGTCCACAGTTACATAATTGTTTTAAACTCAATAATTCTTGAATCTTCATATAGTGGAGAAAAATATTAATATCCTTCAAAGTCTAGATTACTACTAGACTTTGATTCGAGATCTATATGCGCATTTAGTGAATGTTCTCAACTGAACCCAGTACCTGTTGGGTTGAGGATCTTGTAAATGATTGCATGATTATAAAACTATGGTTAATGTTTGTTTACCGGTTGCTACCTAAATGGTGTGACAATATTGATATTCTATTGTATTGCGTTATTGTTGAACTGAATGATTGAATTTGAAACGTCTGGCTATGAACCAGAATTGTTATAACGGTATAAGTCTAACACTAGAGATAATGGATATGAGTAAAGACGGTTGATGACGGGCGTCGGCATAGGCATATGTGGGTTAATGACAGGCGTCAGCATAGGCAAGCTAGGTAGTATCTATTAGTGTTATTGGATATAGTTGTTGTAAAGATTAGGCTTCAATATTCTTGGGAATGGTTACTTGAGTTTCGATTAGTGTTATATATCTTGATTACCGATTTATTATCGTTATTGAGTGTTTGCATTCATCATTATATAATTGAATTGATAAGACCATATACGGAGATTTCACTTTGAATATGGATTTTTCTTCGAATTGAATAATATGAGTCAAATTTCACACTATGAAGTAATTTATTATTTTTTGCTCGTTTTCTCTTGTGAGTTTATTGGTATGTTAAATGAAGATAGAGTAATGCTTTTTAGAGTTCTAATTGACAGCAGGGTCACCTAAAGTTATGAGAATGTGATGTTATTATATCTAACATGATGCTAGAGTGTTTTTCTAGCATTATCTATTATAAAGTGTTAGATAAAATTTTGTAAATAAATTGGAATGTGACAAAAATAATGGATATTATTCGTAATGCACATAAAAGATCTGTTCCTTGCGTTACTTGTACTCAATGGAAAATGTACGCGATAGGTTTTTACACCTCTAGATCGGGGGTATAACAATATTCATTCAAAATACTTAGATTTTATTTATTTATTTTTGTGTTATTTTAAGGTTATGGGCAAACTACCCACTAGCGATTGCATTAATAAGAAAAAATTTATGCGTGGAAAAATATAAAAGTTAAAACGAACAATAACTACGGCAATAAAATGAAGCAAATGGCGTGATAATTGATAAAATAACAATAAAATAATAATAATATCTATATTAGTAATGATTAATAAGACATACACCATAATTTTATTATAATAATTTTATAATAAACAATAATAACATGGCATTTTTTTTTCCAAAAATCTCTATTTTCAACCTTATTTCCGAAATTTTTTTGAGTAAATAACAAATACACTTGAAAAAAAAAAATTTGAGAAATTTTTTTGTTAGTCATCTTACTTTTCTCTAATCATTTGTCTTTTAATTTCGAAAATAGACAGTATATACCTTTTCAAGTCACAATTTTTTTTATTTAGCATTGTAATTTTGAGAAGTAAAATTAAAAAAATCGTATGCAAACTGTTAAAAATAAAAATTATACATATTTTAACCGAAGCCCATAGAATGTAAAATGGGATTAGAACGGTTCCTTCATTGACCAAAACTCCAGGATGTTTGTTGGTCAAGCAAATTATGGACCACTCTCAGCCAGCCACTTCATACTCTCCACCTGTCACCATTGCATATGCTGGCCCAATACAGTTAATTAAAGGAGAATTTCATGTATACCCTTCAAAAATTTTAAAATTACATATTGTCCCCTCTAAACTTTAAATTACATCTTTTCCTCTCTAAACTTCCAAAACTCACAATTTACCCATTTTATTGTCTTTTAAATTAAAATTCATTTTTAAATTATGAAATATCCATTTTACCCTTTAAATAAGTATAAAAAATTTGCATCTTGTTTAAGAAAAATGTCGGTATTATATTTGATCGGTTTTGAAGGGAAAAATGAATATTTTATAAAGGATAAAGAGTAATGAGTATCCGTTTTCAAGGAGAAAATGTGCATTTTACAAAGGGTAAAGGGTATAATTAGTGTTGTAAAAACCAGCCTAAAAGGTCGATTAGTTGGTGGTAGCGACCAAACCATTACGAATAGGCTTGTCGGAGGCGTGTTTGGAGATATTTCTGATTAATTGGCTATTATTCTCGATTATTATGTTTATTTCCATTTATCTCAGTGACTATTTATTTTCACATGTTTTTTTTATGAAAACTTTTTTTTTCTGTGACTATGTGAGACTGTGTGATAATAAGTCTAATAAATCTTGTATTGTAATTTTATTTGTACTCGTACATACATCAAATATTTTTATATATATGTTTTTTCTTCTTACTTTTAAATTGATAAATTTTTCTATTATTTGTATACCATATATTTTTCTTACTTGTTGATGTAATTTTTTCGATTAGTACGACATCTTTATATATGAAATTAAGTATTTATCATAAATTAAATTTAGAGATTTTATATTGAAATGTTTCATTTTTTTTAAATATTATGTTTTAAGCTTAATTCTCGAATTAATTTTTTCATTAAATAAATGTGTATGTGTTGTTAAGAAGAAATAAATGTAGTCATGTTATAATAATAGAGCTAAGTTAAATTAAGTTTATTTGATAAGTTTAATATGTTAAATTAATCATTTAAAATAAAGTATGAATATAAGCACATAACTTTAATGAAAATGTAAAATTTCCTGCAAAATTATGATTAATTGGCTGCATAACGAAATAATCGTTTGATTGTACTATGTCCGTCCGACAAACACATACAATTATTTACAACAGATACATATGAAACTGAGTTCTCTCTTACTTTCTCTTGATAGATATGTCTGACATAAGATACTATTTCTTTTGGTTTCTAAATGTTTGATGCATATTGCCTCTTTTAATTGCTAAGTTTAACATTAGTTCTCTTCAGGTTGTATGATAAAGTTGCAATGGCGGAGGAACTCCGCGCTCCATCTGTGATCGAAAAGATCCATAATGGGCAATTGGGTCTTTTCACCCGGATCGCCCCAACCCACTCATTCCCTACCCATTTCAACCACACCCCCTCACCAACAAACCCCTTTCTGAGACGAGACAGCACTGGTCTTACTCACCTCAGTGCTGTTACATCTCTCCCAACCGTGTCCCCCATCTTTGCTGCCGCTCCATCAGAGAAGGGACAATATGGATTTCTCATCGATTTCATGATGGGAGGTGTTTCAGCTGCTGTTTCTAAGACTGCTGCTGCACCGATTGAGCGTGTGAAACTCTTGATTCAGAATCAAGATGAGATGATCAAGGCTGGTAGGTTGTCAGAGCCGTATAGAGGCTTTGGTGACTGTTTCAGACGTACTATAAAAGATGAAGGTGTTCTCGCTTTATGGAGGGGTAACACTGCTAATGTCATCCGTTACTTCCCCACTCAGGTAATATTATTCACCAAATAATGACTAGCATGTATGATGTCTTTCTTTTCGAGGTACATGAAAACAAGGTTATTAGATATCTGGATTCCATTTGGTTTTCAAAGTGGTACATTGGGGTGTTCATTGGGTCCGGTTTATTTGATTAAAACTGAATTAGTTTGGACGTACTAAATGATTCAGTTTTTCAGTTTGATTGGATGGGTTCGCTTGATTTTTTAACTAGTTCACTTTTTTTATTTGGTTCAGTTTTGATTTTTCAAAACTGAAAAGACCGAACCAAACTCTATATTGTTGAAATCCTTGCTGTTTTTGGACTCACTACAAGAATGGGACAATATTCACAGGTATACCGACATTAATGTGCTTTTTCTATTAGCGATGGTAGTATCCGCAATGGTATACCGACAGTATCCCTCACAATTACGTACTGTCTCGTTCTTGTAGTGACTTAAAATGAAGAATTTTTTTGGTTTGGATATTTTAGAGCATCTACATGTTTTTATTATATTTGTGTATGTATTGAGTTTTGACTTTCTAAAGTTTTATCTCTATTATTTCGGTTCAACCGAACAAACCGAGAGTTATCTGTCTTATTTCGGCTTAAGATTAATTTATTATTTGATTTTTATTTACCCTCAAGTCATCTGTCTTATTTTATTATGTTTACCTAATTGAGTAGCACTGTTGTATTTGCCTTCTCAATTTTCATATCTATTGAAACTATTAATCCTGGCAAATTAGTTATATTAGTATATCAGATATTATCTACTAAAATTGTTTATACATGTCCTCTTTCTAAAGTAGTGGGTTCCACTTAAAAATATAATGCTTTCGTTTTGATCAATCCAACATATATATACATGCACCAGGATGCTCAATTGATTAGTACTGTTGTGTTGACTGCTCAAATTTTACATCTCTTGAAAGTATTAATCCTTGCATATTAGTTATTAGTAGATCAGATATTTATCTTTTAAAATTGTGTTGGTTGCAATTAAAATATGTTTCATATATATTTTACCAGGCTCTGAACTTTGCCTTCAAAGATCACTTCAAAAGAATGTTCAACTTCAAAAAGGACAAAGACGGATATTGGAAGTGGTTCGCCGGCAACATAATCTCGGGTGGTGCTGCTGGTGCATGCTCTCTCTTATTCGTCTACTCTCTTGACTACGCCCGTACCCGTCTTGCCAATGATGCCAAGGTGGCCAAGAAAGGAGGTGAGCGCCAATTCAATGGAATGATTGATGTCTACCGCAAAACCCTAGCTTCTGATGGCATCACCGGTTTCTACCGTGGGTTTACTATATCGTGTGTTGGGATTATCGTCTACCGTGGGTTGTATTTTGGCATGTATGATTCGCTCAAGCCTGTTCTGCTCACTGGCAACCTTGAGGTTAGTTCTTTCACTACCGAGTTGTTATATTTGAGTGAGGCTATGGGACTATGCATAGTACATGTTTCTCCGTACTATCAATCAATATCAAAATTTTTAAAGTCCAAACTAATAATCTAAATTGTTGAAAACATGATTTTTCAGAATGTACTTGTTGATCCAATTTTACATTTTTATAATTTTTTTTTACTATATTTACATATAGGTAGAAAATTACTTGTTCTAAAGATTCTAGAATATTCAAAAGTATAGTAAAAAATATAGTTGTTATATTCAAAAGTATTGTTTTTTTGGAATATAGGCAATTGATTTTCTACTTATTTAAAAATATAGTAAAAAATTCTAAAAAATAGAAAATCTAGTTCTGTCGCTTACCTCTTATTTTTAAATAAAAAGATTTGAAAAGTGGCAATTTCATTTATTCCCTTCAAAACTTTGAAATTACGTATTTTCCCTTCAAAGTTCATAATTTCCTATATAGCCTTCTAAATTTCAAAATTTTACAAATTTACCCATTTTATAGTATTTTCTATTCAAACACATTTGAAATTTATAAATTACCCATTTTACCCTTTATTAAAAAAATATGTAGCCTGTTTACAAAAAAATAAACAATCTTCTAATTGATCAGTTTCAAGGGTAAATGGGTCATTTCTCCCATTTCAAAGGGGAAATACGTAATTTTGAAGTTTTGGAGGATACATGAAATTCCCCTGTTTTAATATTAGTATATTGTCGTAGCCATGCTATCTTTAATTTTATGGACCTTATATAAAGACTGCTCTCTATGTCAGCTTTTTGTGAATTACAAACAAGTTTAATTCTGTTAATGCTTTCCCATTTTACTTGATCAATGTGATTTCCTTTAAGACCTTTCAGAAAATGTTGTATGCTCTTGTTTGGTCTTTTTGGGCTATGAAATATTGAAATGATTAAATGATACAGAAGAAGGTCACTAAATAAATCTATATGCATTCATCAAATACTTGGGAAATAAATAAATAATCATATAAACAGGGAGCCCTTTTCATGTGCCATCTTTTATTTGGTATAACAGGACAACTTTATGGCGAGTTTCCTTCTCGGTTGGGGTATAACAATCGGTACGGGTCTTGCCTCATACCCAATTGACACAGTCCGTCGTCGTATGATGATGACCTCCGGTGAGGCCGTCAAATACAAGAGTTCACTCGATGCCTTCAACCAGATCTTGAAGAATGAGGGTGCGAAGCCACTCTTCAAGGGTGCCGGTGCCAACATTCTCCGTGCCGTTGCTGGTGCCGGTGTGCTTGCCGGTTACGATAAGCTCCAGGTCATCATCTTCGGCAAGAAATTTGGATCTGGCAGCGGCTAATTTAGATGATGATGATCAATTTATTTTTAGGTGAACTTTTTTTTTTTTTTAATAATTGAATATGAACATTCATAGTGTTTTGTTTTGTTTTTTATTCATGAGTTGTTGTTCTCTTGTGGCCTCGGATAGTCGAGGTAGTTATTAGCATAAACTGAAACAATTTTGTTGTCAGAAATTCAAGTACTTTTTTAACATGAATTAGTTTATTGTTGGAGTTTCTTGTTTTCCTCTTAGAAGTGCAGTTGACGGCTCTGATGAGAACAAATGTCTGCAAGAATTTAAAATAGACTGAGGAGAACTTAGTATATTATGTTTATGTAAGGTCCTAATTTTTCTCTCTATTTACTGCTTGTGCCACCGACTTGGAATTACAGTTTAAAATATAATAAAAGAAAAAAAAGACATAAAATTAAGTCCTAACTGCCAGAAAAGAAAAAAGAAGAAGGGCCACACGAATTCAATTTTATCGATAGGGAGGGCAACCCAACTTTATTTTATCAGAAGAGAAAACAAACTGTTACAGTAGTGGCAGAATTACCTAGGGTGTGTTGAGAATAGAATAATAAATAGTCACCACTGCCTCCCTCTCTTTCAATAAATGTGAGTTCGATTTCTGTCAAAGACAAAAAAATGTGTGTGTGGACCGACAAAATCTAAAAATAAATAAATAAATAATAAATATAGAGGGTTAAATGTGTAAAATAGAAAAAGGATAAAATTGTAATTTTAGAGAGTAGAAAGTTACCGTTGATATCAATGTTGGATGCAACGGTACAATAGATATTCAACAGTATATATACCCCAAACCTGATCTTGATTGTAAGAGAGAACATGTATTCAATATCAATAGAAAATACAATACAAATAACCATTCTCATAAAATTTACATGTATCAGAGTACTGATCCCTTTACCAACAAATAACAGAAAATCCAGAGAACATCAGAGCAAAGACTGATTTATACTAGAAAAGCCAAAAGAATCAGTATCAACTTAAAATGAAGAATTTTTTTGGCTTAAAATGAAGAACGGTTATTTGTAGTGACTTAAAATGAAGAATTTTTTTGGTTTGGATATTTTAGAGCATCTACATGTTTTTATTATATTTGTGTATGTATTGAGTTTTGACTTTCTAAAGTTTTATCTCTATTATTTCGGTTCAACCGAACAAACCGAGAGTTATCTGTCTTATTTCGGCTTAAGATTAATTTATTATTTGATTTTTATTTACCCTCAAGTCATCTGTCTTATTTTATTATGTTTACCTAATTGAGTAGCACTGTTGTATTTGCCTTCTCAATTTTCATATCTATTGAAACTATTAATCCTGGCAAATTAGTTATATTAGTATATCAGATATTATCTACTAAAATTGTTTATACATGTCCTCTTTCTAAAGTAGTGGGTTCCACTTAAAAATATAATGCTTTCGTTTTGACCAATCCAACATATATATACATGCACCAGGATGCTCAATTGATTAGTACTGTTGTGTTGACTGCTCAAATTTTACATCTCTTGAAAGTATTAATCCTTGCATATTAGTTATTAGTAGATCAGATATTTATCTTTTAAAATTGTGTTGGTTGCAATTAAAATATGTTTCATATATATTTTACCAGGCTCTGAACTTTGCCTTCAAAGATCACTTCAAAAGAATGTTCAACTTCAAAAAGGACAAAGACGGATATTGGAAGTGGTTCGCCGGCAACATAATCTCGGGTGGTGCTGCTGGTGCATGCTCTCTCTTATTCGTCTACTCTCTTGACTACGCCCGTACCCGTCTTGCCAATGATGCCAAGGTGGCCAAGAAAGGAGGTGAGCGCCAATTCAATGGAATGATTGATGTCTACCGCAAAACCCTAGCTTCTGATGGCATCACCGGTTTCTACCGTGGGTTTACTATATCGTGTGTTGGGATTATCGTCTACCGTGGGTTGTATTTTGGCATGTATGATTCGCTCAAGCCTGTTCTGCTCACTGGCAACCTTGAGGTTAGTTCTTTCACTACCGAGTTGTTATATTTGAGTGAGGCTATGGGACTATGCATAGTACATGTTTCTCCGTACTATCAATCAATATCAAAATTTTTAAAGTCCAAACTAATAATCTAAATTGTTGAAAACATGATTTTTCAGAATGTACTTGTTGATCCAATTTTACATTTTTATAATTTTTTTTTACTATATTTACATATAGGTAGAAAATTACTTGTTCTAAAGATTCTAGAATATTCAAAAGTATAGTAAAAAATATAGTTGTTATATTCAAAAGTATTGTTTTTTTGGAATATAGGCAATTGATTTTCTACTTATTTAAAAATATAGTAAAAAATTCTAAAAAATAGAAAATCTAGTTCTGTCGCTTACCTCTTATTTTTAAATAAAAAGATTTGAAAAGTGGCAATTTCATTTATTCCCTTCAAAACTTTGAAATTACGTATTTTCCCTTCAAAGTTCATAATTTCCTATATAGCCTTCTAAATTTCAAAATTTTACAAATTTACCCATTTTATAGTATTTTCTATTCAAACACATTTGAAATTTATAAATTACCCATTTTACCCTTTATTAAAAAAATATGTAGCCTGTTTACAAAAAAATAAACAATCTTCTAATTGATCAGTTTCAAGGGTAAATGGGTCATTTCTCCCATTTCAAAGGGGAAATACGTAATTTTGAAGTTTTGGAGGATACATGAAATTCCCCTGTTTTAATATTAGTATATTGTCGTAGCCATGCTATCTTTAATTTTATGGACCTTATATAAAGACTGCTCTCTATGTCAGCTTTTTGTGAATTACAAACAAGTTTAATTCTGTTAATGCTTTCCCATTTTACTTGATCAATGTGATTTCCTTTAAGACCTTTCAGAAAATGTTGTATGCTCTTGTTTGGTCTTTTTGGGCTATGAAATATTGAAATGATTAAATGATACAGAAGAAGGTCACTAAATAAATCTATATGCATTCATCAAATACTTGGGAAATAAATAAATAATCATATAAACAGGGAGCCCTTTTCATGTGCCATCTTTTATTTGGTATAACAGGACAACTTTATGGCGAGTTTCCTTCTCGGTTGGGGTATAACAATCGGTGCGGGTCTTGCCTCATACCCAATTGACACAGTCCGTCGTCGTATGATGATGACCTCCGGTGAGGCCGTCAAATACAAGAGTTCACTCGATGCCTTCAACCAGATCTTGAAGAATGAGGGTGCGAAGCCACTCTTCAAGGGTGCCGGTGCCAACATTCTCCGTGCCGTTGCTGGTGCCGGTGTGCTTGCCGGTTACGATAAGCTCCAGGTCATCATCTTCGGCAAGAAATTTGGATCTGGCAGCGGCTAATTTAGATGATGATGATCAATTTATTTTTAGGTGAACTTTTTTTTTTTTTTAATAATTGAATATGAACATTCATAGTGTTTTGTTTTGTTTTTTATTCATGAGTTGTTGTTCTCTTGTGGCCTCGGATAGTCGAGGTAGTTATTAGCATAAACTGAAACAATTTTGTTGTCAGAAATTCAAGTACTTTTTTAACATGAATTAGTTTATTGTTGGAGTTTCTTGTTTTCCTCTTAGAAGTGCAGTTGACGGCTCTGATGAGAACAAATGTCTGCAAGAATTTAAAATAGACTGAGGAGAACTTAGTATATTATGTTTATGTAAGGTCCTAATTTTTCTCTCTATTTACTGCTTGTGCCACCGACTTGGAATTACAGTTTAAAATATAATAAAAGAAAAAAAAGACATAAAATTAAGTCCTAACTGCCAGAAAAGAAAAAAGAAGAAGGGCCACACGAATTCAATTTTATCGATAGGGAGGGCAACCCAACTTTATTTTATCAGAAGAGAAAACAAACTGTTACAGTAGTGGCAGAATTACCTAGGGTGTGTTGAGAATAGAATAATAAATAGTCACCACTGCCTCCCTCTCTTTCAATAAATGTGAGTTCGATTTCTGTCAAAGACAAAAAAATGTGTGTGTGGACCGACAAAATCTAAAAATAAATAAATAAATAATAAATATAGAGGGTTAAATGTGTAAAATAGAAAAAGGATAAAATTGTAATTTTAGAGAGTAGAAAGTTACCGTTGATATCAATGTTGGATGCAACGGTACAATAGATATTCAACAGTATATATACCCCAAACCTGATCTTGATTGTAAGAGAGAACATGTATTCAATATCAATAGAAAATACAATACAAATAACCATTCTCATAAAATTTACATGTATCAGAGTACTGATCCCTTTACCAACAAATAACAGAAAATCCAGAGAACATCAGAGCAAAGACTGATTTATACTAGAAAAGCCAAAAGAATCAGTATCAACTTAAAATGAAGAATTTTTTTGGCTTAAAATGAAGAACGGTTATTTGTAGTGACTTAAAATGAAGAATTTTTTTGGTTTGGATATTTTAGAGCATCTACATGTTTTTATTATATTTGTGTATGTATTGAGTTTTGACTTTCTAAAGTTTTATCTCTATTATTTCGGTTCAACCGAACAAACCGAGAGTTATCTGTCTTATTTCGGCTTAAGATTAATTTATTATTTGATTTTTATTTACCCTCAAGTCATCTGTCTTATTTTATTATGTTTACCTAATTGAGTAGCACTGTTGTATTTGCCTTCTCAATTTTCATATCTATTGAAACTATTAATCCTGGCAAATTAGTTATATTAGTATATCAGATATTATCTACTAAAATTGTTTATACATGTCCTCTTTCTAAAGTAGTGGGTTCCACTTAAAAATATAATGCTTTCGTTTTGACCAATCCAACATATATATACATGCACCAGGATGCTCAATTGATTAGTACTGTTGTGTTGACTGCTCAAATTTTACATCTCTTGAAAGTATTAATCCTTGCATATTAGTTATTAGTAGATCAGATATTTATCTTTTAAAATTGTGTTGGTTGCAATTAAAATATGTTTCATATATATTTTACCAGGCTCTGAACTTTGCCTTCAAAGATCACTTCAAAAGAATGTTCAACTTCAAAAAGGACAAAGACGGATATTGGAAGTGGTTCGCCGGCAACATAATCTCGGGTGGTGCTGCTGGTGCATGCTCTCTCTTATTCGTCTACTCTCTTGACTACGCCCGTACCCGTCTTGCCAATGATGCCAAGGTGGCCAAGAAAGGAGGTGAGCGCCAATTCAATGGAATGATTGATGTCTACCGCAAAACCCTAGCTTCTGATGGCATCACCGGTTTCTACCGTGGGTTTACTATATCGTGTGTTGGGATTATCGTCTACCGTGGGTTGTATTTTGGCATGTATGATTCGCTCAAGCCTGTTCTGCTCACTGGCAACCTTGAGGTTAGTTCTTTCACTACCGAGTTGTTATATTTGAGTGAGGCTATGGGACTATGCATAGTACATGTTTCTCCGTACTATCAATCAATATCAAAATTTTTAAAGTCCAAACTAATAATCTAAATTGTTGAAAACATGATTTTTCAGAATGTACTTGTTGATCCAATTTTACATTTTTATAATTTTTTTTTACTATATTTACATATAGGTAGAAAATTACTTGTTCTAAAGATTCTAGAATATTCAAAAGTATAGTAAAAAATATAGTTGTTATATTCAAAAGTATTGTTTTTTTGGAATATAGGCAATTGATTTTCTACTTATTTAAAAATATAGTAAAAAATTCTAAAAAATAGAAAATCTAGTTCTGTCGCTTACCTCTTATTTTTAAATAAAAAGATTTGAAAAGTGGCAATTTCATTTATTCCCTTCAAAACTTTGAAATTACGTATTTTCCCTTCAAAGTTCATAATTTCCTATATAGCCTTCTAAATTTCAAAATTTTACAAATTTACCCATTTTATAGTATTTTCTATTCAAACACATTTGAAATTTATAAATTACCCATTTTACCCTTTATTAAAAAAATATGTAGCCTGTTTACAAAAAAATAAACAATCTTCTAATTGATCAGTTTCAAGGGTAAATGGGTCATTTCTCCCATTTCAAAGGGGAAATACGTAATTTTGAAGTTTTGGAGGATACATGAAATTCCCCTGTTTTAATATTAGTATATTGTCGTAGCCATGCTATCTTTAATTTTATGGACCTTATATAAAGACTGCTCTCTATGTCAGCTTTTTGTGAATTACAAACAAGTTTAATTCTGTTAATGCTTTCCCATTTTACTTGATCAATGTGATTTCCTTTAAGACCTTTCAGAAAATGTTGTATGCTCTTGTTTGGTCTTTTTGGGCTATGAAATATTGAAATGATTAAATGATACAGAAGAAGGTCACTAAATAAATCTATATGCATTCATCAAATACTTGGGAAATAAATAAATAATCATATAAACAGGGAGCCCTTTTCATGTGCCATCTTTTATTTGGTATAACAGGACAACTTTATGGCGAGTTTCCTTCTCGGTTGGGGTATAACAATCGGTGCGGGTCTTGCCTCATACCCAATTGACACAGTCCGTCGTCGTATGATGATGACCTCCGGTGAGGCCGTCAAATACAAGAGTTCACTCGATGCCTTCAACCAGATCTTGAAGAATGAGGGTGCGAAGCCACTCTTCAAGGGTGCCGGTGCCAACATTCTCCGTGCCGTTGCTGGTGCCGGTGTGCTTGCCGGTTACGATAAGCTCCAGGTCATCATCTTCGGCAAGAAATTTGGATCTGGCAGCGGCTAATTTAGATGATGATGATCAATTTATTTTTAGGTGAACTTTTTTTTTTTTTTAATAATTGAATATGAACATTCATAGTGTTTTGTTTTGTTTTTTATTCATGAGTTGTTGTTCTCTTGTGGCCTCGGATAGTCGAGGTAGTTATTAGCATAAACTGAAACAATTTTGTTGTCAGAAATTCAAGTACTTTTTTAACATGAATTAGTTTATTGTTGGAGTTTCTTGTTTTCCTCTTAGAAGTGCAGTTTACGGCTCTGATGAGAACAAATGTCTGCAAGAATTTAAAATAGAATCAGATTTCAGTAAAATTGAATTTTCTTGATAACAATAAAAAATAGACTGAGGAGAACTTAGGATATTATGTTTATGTAAGGTCCTAATTTTTCTCTCTATTTACTACTTGTGCCACCGACTTGGAATTACAGTTTAAAATATAATAAAAGAAAAAAAGACATAAAATTAAGTCCTAACTGTCAGAAAAGAAAAAAGAAGAAGGGGCACATGAATTCAATTTTATCGAAAGGGAGGGCAACCCAACTTTAATTTATCAGAAGAGAAAACAAACTGTTACAGTGGCAGAATTACCTAGGGTGTGTTGAGAATAGAATAATAAATGGTCATCACTGCCTAGTGCAGTTTGATAAGACACTCCTCTCTCTCAAGAGAGATGTAAGTTTGATTTCTGTCAAAGACAGAAAAATATGTGAGTGTGTGGAACGGATAATTTTAAAAAATAAAAATAAATAATGAATATAGCGGGTTAAATGTGTAAAATAGAAAAAGGATAAAATTGTAATTTTAGAGAATAGAAAGTTACTGTTGGTATCAATGTTGAATGCAACGGTACAATAGATATTCAACAGTATATATACCCCAAACCTGATCTTTCTTGATTGTAAGAGAGAACATGTATTCAATATCAATAGAAAATACAATACAAATAACCATTCTCATAAAATTTACATGTATCAGAGTACTGATCCCTTTACCAACAAATAACAGAAAATCCAGAGAACATCAGCAAAGACTGATTTATACTAGAAAAGCCACAAGAATCAGTATCAACTGATCACATACCGGCAAACAAAAAAAGAGCCGAAACACTCATCCATGTCATGGAGAGAGGGTCAAAAGCCAACAGGGCCACGAAAAAAAAAAAAAAAAAAAAAAAAAACCATCCTCATCAATCCGTGACAAACATCGAACTTTAACCCCCAAAAAAATTCAATACCAATTCACATCAAAACAGGAAAAAACCCAGCAACAAAAGCCTGTTCTTAAGAAATTCAAACAAAATCCCCATATACCAATTCTAAAAAATCTGTTCATTCCAATCAGCAAAATCAACAGAGCAAGTTCAAACCTAAAAGAGTAAGTTCAACTTCCTTCTTCATGAGCCCCTGTCTGAGAGAAAACCTCAAAATCGAACCCCAAAAATGCACCAATTGCAAAATAAAGGGTCATGACTATAACAATTGTTGGCTTCTTCATTCTAATCTCCGACCAAAGTGGTGGAAGGAAAAAGGTGGGGGTAGTCAGGGGCGAAACCCTAAGGGGGGAGAAGAGGAGAGAAGGATTTGCTGGAGCGGTGCTATTTGGCGGACCAAACGAAGAGAAGCGATTTGCTTCTGTCGAACCGAGTGAAGGAGCTCAACCAAGCGGATTCACGAAGGGAGCCGGGTCCGCCTCCAACACTAGCGGGTTCGCCCATACTAACGGATCTGCAGCTGTATCCAGATCCGAATTTGCAAAGATTCTCTCCTATCTAAGTGGGCTGTTGAATGGAAAGCCCAACACAGGTTTTGTTAAAACTCAATACTTAATAGAAACCCAAACCGAAAAAAATAAATATGTAATACCAAACAAAAGAATTGATACAAGTCCAAACAAAGATAAAACAAACTTTGGTGAAATAAGTCGATTAAAATGTACATATCTAGATAGTTTAGATCACGAATATTTCAAAAATAAGTTTAGATCACCAATAGTTTAGATCACGAATTTTTAATCATTAAAAATAGGACATGGATAGTGTTTTGTTTTTCTTTTTATTCATGAGTTCTCTTGCGCCTCGGATAGTCGAGGTAGGGCGGTTTTATTTAAAAGTGCATAAACTAAAACAAATTTTCTTGTCAAAAATTCAGGTACTGTTTTTAACATGAAGTAGTTTATTGTTGAAGTTCATTTGTTGCTTGCTTTCTATTTACCTTTTAAAGAGTGCAGTTTACATGTTTTCTTGTTTTATATATTCTGAATGTGAATTGCCTCTCTCTATTTTCTCTGTTACTCTCGGCGCAACTGAGCATTTATTCTCTTCCTTCTTACAGCTGGCTCAATTTTTGTTTTTGCACTTTTTTTTAATCTCAAAATTGAGAGCGCTGCTCCCATTCCAAAGCTGACTAGAACTGTCCAGTTCCATCCTTTTCATTCTTCTTCATTTCCTCTATTAGCCACCTCCATTTTGCTTTTTTGGTTGGTCTTGGTCCTTTTTTCCCCTTCTTTTTATGGGTCAACACTCAACACATGGCCCCTATGTGAACAGTTATTTTCATTGTAACCGTTATAGCGGTTAGTGTTGTATGTATATAACGGTTGTATTGATGGTGTTTATACAGTCCTAATGGTTGTAATAATTCTACGAAAACTGAGAGGGCACCAGAGAGGCTGTTCATAATCCTTATATTTTGAATATGTAGGTTGTTTTTAGCCTTGGATTGCCAGCCAGTCATACATGCAGATTGTCAACTGGAAGTTGAAAAGGTTTGATCATAACATCACGAATCTCCAAGCATATTTGAGACATGAATTGCCAAGATGTCATCAATTTGGATTGCCAGTTTGTTATTTTGACGATCATTTTTCCTAACAGCTGTCATGGTTTCGTTTGCTCTCTTAACGGTTTACTAAACTATAAAGTGATTTCCATAGTGAATCGTTATAAAGGCTTAGTGCACATAACACAATTGTTGCAACAGTAATCTGCACAGAAATGCTGATATGGGGTGGTGTTATGTTTTTGTTCTGAATATTTTTATGGTGCATTGTGCTGCACTTGAATTTTAAAGTACACTGTGCTGTACTTTGATTTTATAAAAGTAGATCATGTTGCACTTGAATTTTCATGAAAGTGCACCATATTGTGGTTGAATTACATGTGTTTATATTTTTAGAATAAAACAGCAAAAATGACTAGTAAACGAAAGAACTCGCAACATAGAAGACTCCAAATCCGGTGAAGGCCGAATGCAGTTGCTTGGATGATGGGACGGCCTAAATTGGCTGGGAACAAATCTTGATTCTCTATTCTTCTCCATTAAACTTTTAACAAATTTTATTAATTGACAACATCTCTCTTTCCATTTATCACTTTCCTACATACACAAATGTCCCAGGTTACTCCCAGTAATAAACA
>CAXKVR010000253.1:0-32200 GCA_964058845.1 Carex sylvatica
ATTCGGATCGCAGTAGATTTGTTTCCGAAATATTGTAGTTCAGCAGAAGGTTCCAAACTAAATAAGGGAAAAACAATCCAACGGTCGGGCTTTATGACATGTTGATCAAAAGTCAAATTTTAACGCATCCTAAATTTCCTGTGAGATTTGATGGTCAACTTTTCCGGAATTAATTTGTTAGTTTACTGTACGTACGTACCACGTGCAGGTGTCCCCACCTTTGCTTCGTTTTGTTTTCTCAACATTTTCACCAGAAAACAGAAAATATCCCTTCATGTTTCCTCATTTATCTTGTCGACTATGTATCCAGAGATTGTCTCCTTCCTCCTTCACCGCCCTGCTCCAGCGCACATGCCTCTATCTCACCATTTAGCTTTCCTTGAACCGATTCTTCATGTAATGGAATTAAGGTCCAATTAATCAAGTACCGGAACGTGTAGAATGAGATCTGAGAAATGTGAATTGGTCAGTTTTGTCAATTCAGTTCAATTTGTTTTCTAGTTTAATTTAAAGTGAATTTTGTACGCTAAAAGTACGAAACAAATTTAGTACTGAGTTATGTACCGTGCCAGCTTGTTTACAGTTCGTTCTCTGCCTAGCAATTTCACAATTTAGTCCCTAATTAATGCAAGGAAATATGCTAAATATTTACAAGTCTTTTCCAGTAGTACCAAACAACCAATGTCAGAATATATAGCATGAAGGTCTATAGTACCAATGTCAAAAACAACATTAACAACGTCAGGAAGTTTCAAACTAACATAGATACCGAAATTTTAATTAGTATTTTAATAAATTTAAATTCAAAAGTACTCGGTTCTTTTAAAAAACTTAAAACATATTTAGTAGGCAGATCTGAATCTATGTACATGCTATGTTTTGAAAATTTAAAAAAGACTGGATACCTGAATTTTTTTTTTTTAATGCTTATAAAAAAATCGTCCATACATATAAATTAATTTTTACGATAATAAACAAGCCAACAGTGGGCTGCTTGACATGCTGAAAAGGAAAGGAAAAAATCAATTTTCTCGCATACTAATTTCGGAATTCATTTTTCTTGTCAGACTGTACGTGTGTCCCCCACCATTTCCATCTTCATTTTATTTTTTCAACTTTTCCATCCGAAAACACAAATATCATTCATGTTTCCTTGTCTCCCAATTGGTGATCTTCATCATGTTTTCTCATATTTCTTGTACTTCCAGCTGAGATTGTCTCTTACTTCTTCCAGCTGAAATCTCCTCATTTTAAGAATTTAGGTGGTGTTTGGTTGTGGCCTAAAGTTAAGCAGGCCTAAATAGCTATTCCAACTTAGGCCAATGTAAATTATTCATGTTTGGTTGAGACCTAAAATTAAACCATAACTTAAAGTATTCCTTGTTTGGTTAGAGTTGATGGAGGACTAAAGTTTTGAAAGCCTAAATTGATTAATTATTTATAATAAGATACTAATTATATAATATTACTATATTAATAATAACTGTAATATATTATATTATTATTATAAAATTTATTTAATATATTAATAATATAAAATATTAATTATATAATAATAAAATACTAATTATATAATTATAAATTATAAATTAATAATAAATAAAAATAAAAATATTCTAATTATATAATCTTATTAAAATAATTATTAATAAATTAACAATATAAAATATTAATTATATAATTATATATTAATAATAAGATACTAATTATATAATATTATTATATTAATAACAACTATAATATATTATAATATTATTATAATAATAATTTACTATATTAACAATATTAATTATTAATTATATAATTATAAATTAATAATAATTATTAATAATAAGATACTAATTATATAATATTAATATATTAATAACAACTATAATATATTATAATATTATTATAATGATGATGTACTATATTAACAATATTAATTATTAATTATTAGTTATATAATTATTAATTAATAATAATTATTAATAATAAGATACTAATTATATAATATTATTATAATAATTATTTAATATATTAACAATATAACATATTAATTATATAGTTACATATTAATAATTATTAATAATAATTATGAATAAGAAAATACTAATTATATAATATTAATATATTATATTATTATTATAATAATTATTTAATATATTAACAATATAACATATTAATTATATAGTTACATATTAATAATAATTATGAATAAGAAAATACTAATTATATAATATTAATATATTTTATTATTATAATTATTATTTAATATATTAACAATATAACATATTAATTATATAGTGACATATTAATAATAATTATGAATAAGAAAATACTAATTATATAATATTAATATATTATATTATTATTATAATAATTATTGAATATATTAACATTATAGGATATTAATTATATAGTTATATATAGTTAATAAGATACTAATTACATAATATTAATATATTACTAATAACTATACTATATTACAATATTATATAATACTTATTTAATATATTAATATTAATTATTAATAAAAAGATATTAATTATATAATATTATTATAATAATTATTTAATATATTAACAATATAAGATATTAATTATATAATTATATACTAATAATAATAATTATTAATAATAAACTAATTATATATAAATAAAATATTATTATAATCATTCAAGTTAGGCCATGGGATGGAATAAAGTTAAACCACCATGTGAGGTGGTTTAACTTAGGCCGGCCTAAAGATCGGCTTATGCCATCTTAGTCCGGCTCAATTAAGGCACGTTTGGTGGAATAACAGTGGCCTAAAGCCTTTATTCCACCTTTAGTCCACAACCAAACATGGGGTTAGTGTACTTAATTAATTAGTTAATCTTAATTTAGTAGTTTTGCAGATTGACTAAATATTGGTTGTACATTCACTAACATGGCCTGCTGGAACTTAAAATGTTAAATCTGGTACAGCCATATCAGTTCTAATTGAACTGAGACTTGGAAGCTAGTAATGGGTTTCTCTTCGGAATGCAATAATGAGACAAATGTGTGAATGAAGAGATCGTACCGAGTTATGTCAATATGAAACAAATTTTGTCAATAGAGTTCTATTTGTTATCCAGTTTAATATGAAGTGAACTTTGTACGGTAAAAATATGAAACAAATTTAGTACTGAGTTATGTACCGTGCCAGCTTGTTTACAGTTCGTTTCCTACCCAGCTATTTTTCAATTTAGTCCCTATGACCAGGAAATATGCTAATATTTACAAGGCCCTTCCACTTGTACAAATGTCAGATAGTAGCAAATTTGTAGTACCAATGCCAAAAACCACATTTACAACTTGACATATAAAGATAATAGGACGTCACTAGCTAGTACTATGCATTTTTAGATTGATAGTATGATTTTGATACCAATCGGAGTTCTAAACATAAAACCGCGATCAATCACAACTGCAAGCTCATTACATAAAAAGAATAGTCGAAAATATATTAAAGATCAATCCTTCATATTTTATAGATTCATAATGGCGTTAGTGTGCTAAATCGAAATCCTAAAACAAATATTTGTTCTAGTATTATACTCAAAGCTAACATGTACAATTTTAAATTTTCTAATATTAAAAAAAGTACGATCCTACTACAAGCGATGTCATCAACCACGCAGTATATACTATGTAGTCAGTAGTATCACACATGCGGGCGAGCATAGAGTTCTAGAACACATACCTCTTCAATTATATGGACCGAGATTCGACAATGTCAGCTCTTGTGTCACCCTTGTGCCTCGCTTCGCAAGCTATGATCTAAAAGGAGAAAAGATCCAATGCTAGGTGCACGACTTTCTCCTCCTAGTTCGAATCCATTGAAGCTCGTCTCACAATCACAACACTTGAATTGATCTATGGCAAGCTCAAATCAACACAACTTCACACCAAATCACTCGACTAGCTCGTCACAAGGAAAGGAGAGATGGGGATGGGCTCACACAAGGCTGATCAGCCTAGAGGTGGTGTGGTGGTGAACTGACAACCGACTGCCAAGGCTCACGGCGGCGGAGGCGGACGACGTATTGATTCGGATCCAAAGGGGATCGGTTATGGTGGATCGGATCTAGATCGGAGATGAAGAAATTTCAAATGGGCGTAATTTTTTGTTTGAGTGTCCGAATTTAGCGGTCAACCCCATTCAGAAAAAACAGGAGGAGATCTACATATGTTTTGATGGTTACTTGGAATTGTATTTTTTAGAGCCAAGAAATAAAGAAAAGGGTTTCAAAACTTAAGTTTAAGTTTTCAATTAAATTATTTTCTTTCTAATTTTCTATTTTGTACTCCTTTACAATATTTTTTTATAGACATTGTTAATGTAAATATATAAAGTATCAAATCTTAACTTTTTGTTGTAGTCTGAACAGAAATAGTAAGAAATTTGCTCATGTAACAATTTGTATATTGTAATTGCAAATGGTGTATATAATGGTAAATGCAGTTCTTTTGGTACGAGTTGTGTTTAAATTCACTATTGTTTTTAATATAGCATTTTTTATATATTGGTAAATATAGTATTTTTGGTATGAATTCAGATCTAAGGTAACTAACTGTATTTTAAAAAATAGATATATATGAATCATACAAGGTTTTTTTAATTGAAACCATATAGATTGGTATTTTCATATATGATTGGTATACTCATATATCATCGGTATTATTCTTAACCTTGTGCATCCTCCTCAAAATCATTCACACTTTCTGTATAGCTCAATTTAACCTTTTTCATATTTGGCATTTAATGTAGCGACGTCGTTCTTAATGCCAAGAAGTACAAATATCTCGGCTAGGAAATGGAAAAGAAATCTGAAGAAGTAATCACAACAAAGAGTTGATAAACCCTCTTCTCGTGGATATTAACTCATGCACATAATAAAAAGTTACTGCGAATTTGTCAAAAAAACTACATAATATAAAAACATGCAAAGGAAACTATAGATATAGCTAATATATAATAGCTTGATGCAAATTGCTATATTCTCAACCGATGACTCTAACTTGAGGATATTCCAGTGATGAATGCATGTGGAGACAAAGGCGACAATGGTGGCAAGTTAAGAAGTTCCCCCCAGTCTAAACAATCGATACCTGTCCAGCTGGACGGTGTATGCATTCTATCAACCTCTAACTCTACCGACTTCTCTTTCTTTTGTTTCTTTGCCACCTCTGAATCTGCTTCATCATGTCTCTTCCTCTTCAAAGGCTCGGTTTGCTGCTCGGCGTGAAATTGTGCTGAATCAATATTGTCAAACACTGATTCAGCCCATGAACCCAACTGATCATCTTCGATTGTCAAGTTCTGACCCCAGTCAAAACTGTCCTGTGATTCATCAGATGATGATGTGTTCATGGTTGTGATATTATCAGTAAATTTACCAACACAGTTGGTATTTTTTACAGCCAAGATCACTGGTTCACCACTACAGCCGATCTCATTGGGGAAGTTAAGTATTGCCTTTGACCCCCGCATTCGAAAAGCTGCCAGGTCATATGCCCTAGCCGCCTCAATAGCTGTGTCATATGTACCAAGCCATATCCGTGAGCCCCGTTTTTTCGAGTCTCGGATCTCAGCAGCATACTTGCCCCATGGTCTCCGCCTTACACCACGGAATTTTATCTTCTCCTCTTGGTCTGGCTGCGCAGCCCAATCAAAGGTTTCTACTTGTGGTAGAGATACAGTTAGTGAAAACTCGTTTCGCATCGGAGACGGTTGACCGCCGAATTGGAGTACGGTTACAGCTGGATCGGTTGGCTCAGATTTAAATACCATATCGAGATATGCTTCGTCGAGGAGGTGATATCTGATAAAGTCGAGTGAACTACCATAGTCATCGTTGGAAGCCATGAGCTTCACAGGTTGGAGATTACTAGAGAAACAGAGGAACAAACGACAGAAACAATTTTGTTTTTCTATTAGTTAGTTTTGTTCTTAGAACAATGTATTTGTTGGTTAAATAAAGGGGGCAAATGTGTTGTATTTATAAGGGAAGAACATCAGAATTTAACCTGTGAAAGCTACCTGGCATGTTGACTAAGCAGACAACAAAATAGGATGGATTAATTAAGTCGACGATGACAATGTTGTTAGCTCCACGATTCAAGCACAAGGAATTAACTAATTAAGTAATAATAATAAATGCACCCTTTGTATTGTTGAATAAAATTTTACTTATTAGTGGTATGTAATGTTAAATGCTCAAACAGTTGTGGTGATATTTGAGGTACTGGCATGATATTTGAAAGATTATGAACTTGGTATAGCTCGAACTTGAAATATTTTGAACAGAAAATAAAGCGAAAAACATATACGAATTGCAAAAATAATAATAATAACAATTACTAAATAATATTCTGTTTAAATTTGAAAGGGTCTTATTTAAATGGTCAATAGTCAATACGGCCACTTAATTATGAACCAGTTTGACTTGGCCTGGTCTGTACGCAGTTACGTGAATTAATTTCGTTTGTAAACCCAACGTCTCTATCTATTAGTTGGTTTTTTTGCCATTATTGTCGAAATATTAATTCACCTACTAGCTGCTTAGAGAAGATATTGAACAGAGCTGGTTTGATCTCACACAGTGCACTAGTCATATTTTTTTTCACAAGCATATAGATCACTGTCAATATTTTTATCCTGATAAACTTATCCGGAACTAGTTATCTTTTAGCTTGTTAAAATTACGGTAGGTTTTGCAGGGGTAAATATATTGACAGAGCTGATTTGACTTTATACAACACAACAGTTATACATGTTTTAATATTGAATTTTTGTTGGTGTGTTGTATGAAGCAAAACAGTTTTGTTAATAGTTTTATCTGTTTGAAGACTTAATTACAAGTAGGGCTGGCAAAAAAAACTCGTAGCTCGTGGATTGCTCGTGACTCACCTCTAACTCGCTCGATAGTGGACCGAGTTATTAACGAGTCAGCTCGGACCAAAATAAACAAGCTGAGTCAGAGATCAGCTCAGTTATTTTGTGTTAATTTATATGTTGTATGAATTTAATTGTATGAATTGATTTGGTTGTTGCATGAATTTATAATATTTAGTGGACTGTTGCATGAATTGGCTTGGTTGTTGCATTTATTTCTATATAAGCAAAGCTAGGGTGTGATGTGCTCATCAAGAGAGTTTGGTGAGCACAACTCCAAAAGTATATTGGATCAACGTCAAACGCCGAATCTCAACCGTTGAAATCCATGTACTTCATGAGTGATGCATATACATGCAAAATTTTAAAAGTTTCGAGTTTATTTACTACACGGTCAAGTGGTCAAAAAAATAAAAAAAATTGAATATATAAAATAACTTATAAATTAATTTATAAAATATTCATTTTTCTTTTACCGCTTGACCGTGTAGCAAATAAACTCGAAACTTTCAAAATTTTACATATACATGCATCATTCATGAAGTACATGGATTTCAACAGTTTAGATTTGACGTTTGAAGTCAATTCGATGAACTTTTGGAGTTGTGCTCACCAAACTCTCTTGATGAGCACATCACACCCTAACTTTACTCTATTTTATATATTTGAATTTGTATAACAGCAGCCCAATAAAGTCCAGTAAGCTAGCTCGTCAGCTAACTCGCGAGCTCAGGCTGACTTGTCACAAGCTGAGCCAAGACTTTTGACTCGGGAGACCTAGGTCCAGCTTGCTCGGTCCAAGATCGAACCAGAATTAACAAGCTGGGTCAAGGCTCAGCTCAGTCCGAACCAGCTAGTTGAAGTATTCTTTATAAATAATCAATTATATACGATCGACTTATAAAATGTCATAGGGTTGAATATTTTTTTTCTCTTTTGACAAGGATGTATGCAAGATAAACGCTATTTAAATGAGGGTAGGGTCGAAGCTTCGTTAAATTTGCAAAATAGCTGATTTGACCCATCAGTCATTGGTCTAACAGTGGATCAATAGAATTATTGCAATTTGCTGGTGGCTGTGGAGGAGCAGGAACGAATGAGGTGAGCGAATGAGGTGTGAAGTTTTGGGTAGGAAAATTTTGCAGGATGGGGCTTTATGGTTTGCATACTGTTGAGTGAGTCCTGGGCTGAGGGCTTGTTGTAATTTATTTTATTTTCTGTACCCCTTGACAGCCGCTGTCAAGTTTCTCAAAAAAAAAAAAAATCATTGGTCTAACAGTTGACCCATCAATTTGATTGATTGACAATCCCTAATTATTTTTACACGACACCATCATGACCATCATCCAATCATATGGTTTATTATTTTCGCATCTTGCAAAGTTGCAATAGTATAATATTTTTTTTCTGCTACTTTAATTTTTCACCCATTTTAGTAAGAAACTACCAATCATATGGTCATGAAATTGGACCCTGAACTTCAAAAATCTCACAACTACTTTTTTACCCCTGAACTTCATGATGCAAAATAAATTAAAGGAAATAGGAACTACTTTAGCTCTAAGCTCATTGGTTATTTAAATTACAACAATTAATTAAATATGTAATCTAGTAGATTATAATTAAAAAAAAAAAATCCGTCTTAACAGAAAATGCAATTCAGTAGACTAATTCAACTCCAGTAACAGTAATAGGCCATGTAAGTCAAATAATTAAACAGAAGAATTAATAGTGCCTAGAGTTATTTTATAAACATCAGTTGGTCACTTAATTAATTCTCAAAACTGAAGAACTTACATTTGATCTAGTGGCAAAATTAATTAACGTCCTTTATTTGAGAAGTCACAGGTTCGAAATCCGAATGAGTAATTCCTAATGAATATTAAAAAATAATTTGGTGACTTAACCCTTACCTTTACTCAAAATAAATAAATTCAAAATTGATGACTAGTGACTGATTTTATAATTATGATTCTCTAACATGCTACTAGCATTGTACCCGTGCGTTGCAGAAACATATTATTTTATTATAAAATATTATAAAATGAAGAAGATCAAGCATTTCATTATTTCATTATTTGTGTGACCTTTTTGAAAACCAACCGTTCAAATATGTGCTGCACAAATCTCAAAGCAATAATAATACGAACGATACGGATACAGTGATACGGTAATTTTCAAAAATGAAGGATACAATACGGCTATTGATATATATATATATATATAGATATATATATATATATTTTTTTATTATTTTATATATGATATTTATATAATTATAATTTAAATCAAATTTGTAAAAAAAAATAGTTAAATATTATATTTATCTACAAGATAACACATGTGAACTCTAGTGTAGTGGTAAGAATTTTGGCACCAACAGAACCCAACTGGGTTCGAATCCCACTTTCAGTAGAAAAAAAGGGTGCGCGGTCCACAAGTGCCGGCCGGTGCACGGTCTACGGGCGCTGGAATCATATGCGGCGCGACCAGTGCATGCTTAAATGTTGAAGCGCATAATTTGAAAAATTCGTTTATGTGTGATCTTAAAATTCAACGGCTGAGAATCATTTCGAAAAAAAAAAATAATAATAAATTAAAACCCTTGCAAGATCTAGACATTAAGCTCCTTAATAAGGAGGAGAGATTATTAGCGTGATTAAATTGACCAAAGGAATGATTAATTGAGCAAAAATATAAAAATTAAAGGTACTGATTGGAAACAAAAAATAAATTGGTCCTATATAGATTTATTGTCAGGACGAATAATAGTATATTTGTTCTAATAAAAGAGAGTGAGTTGTTACCACCAGTTTAATTAAGAAACCATAAATTTCTTTCTAGATACCAAACTACAAGTTTATAAGATAAAAAAGCGAATAAATATTGTAGTTCAGCAGGAGGTTCCAAGCTAAATAAGGGAAAATCAATCCAACGGTTGGGCTTATTGACATGTTGATCAAAAGTCAAAACAAAGAAAAAAGTCAAATTTTAACGCATCCTAAATTTCCTGTGACATTTGATGGTCAACTTTTCCGTAATCCATTTTTTTAGTCTAATTAATTTACTCAAATGGTAGCTTAGTAGATATTAAAACATTTGGGTGGCTTAAACTCTCAACTTTACTAAAAAAAACAAAAACAAAAACAAAAAAATCTTTGAAACTGATGACTGATCTTGACTGATTTTAGAATTATGATTATCTTACAGTGTTATTATTAGGATGATTAATTAACCGAAGGAATGATTAATTGTGCAAAATGTGAAGGTACTGATTGGAAAAAAAAAGAATTGGTTCTATATATATTTGTTATCTGGACGAATAATAGTATATTTATTAAAGATATTGAAGATTACCCAAATCAACAACAGGATCACTGACAATGTGCAATTATATAGCTGTTTACCTTTCTAATTAACAACAGGATCACTAACAAAACCAAATCTGTCACTATGTAATTACAGATTGTCAGTGATCCTTTTGTTGATTTTGATAATCTTTAATATCTTTAATAAGAATTTTTTTTCGTATATAAAAATGGGTTGTTTCCCACCAGTTTCATTAAGAAACCATAAACTGTTTTTTAGGTACCAAGTTGGGCTGTTTGACATGCTGAAATACAAAGGAAAAAAAACAAAAACAAATTTTCTCGCATGCATCCTAATTTCCCTGTGACTTTTGAAGGTCAACTTCTCTGGAATTCATTTTTCTTGTCAACTGTACGTGTGTCCTGCATGTTTCCTTCGATTTGATTTCTCGACTTTTTCACAAGAATACAGAAAATATCCCTTCATGTTTCCTCGTCTCCAATTGGCGCTAGCTCTTCATGTTTCCTCATTTTTCTTGTCGACTGTACATCCAGCATTCTACCTGATATTCTCTTACTTCCAGCTGAGCTTGTCTCATACCTCCATTTCCTACCTCCTTCGCTGCCCTGATCCAGCATGCCTCTTTCTCAACATTTAAGAATTTGACAAATCCTAATTTAGATTTTTTTAAGAATTTAGTTTACTGGAACTGATGCTTGAAATAGTCTTCATTAAATATATATTACTCGCACATTCACTAACATGGTAATTAATTTTTTTTTTTTTTTGAAGGACAGTTGGCCAGTAGTCAGCTGTCGATATATTGAATAAGAAAATTTTATTTATATCTTCCAACGAGAGTTTTTTTATTCTACTTTATACAAACTTAACTCGTAAATAACACACTAATTAGGGCCACGAATGATCGACCATGATCGTACGTTTCCATTCTATTCTTTACTCTTCTTTTAATAACAATGAGCTAACCATAGAATAGCTTCTTCTGTTGTTTCATTAATTAATCTATTTGTCTGCTTACTTTCCTGAGAGAAGATCCTCTGATTCCTCTCTTTCCACAATGACCAAAGTCCCACTGCCCATACCCCGTCCCATCTCTTCTTTTGTTCCCCTGATAATGTGACCCTATTATTCCACCAAACTTCATGTGCAATGGTAATTAATTGTTAATCTCTGGCACGGCCATCAGTTTTCCTTGACCGATTCTTGATGTAATGGAATTAAGGTCCAATGTGGTACCGGAATGTGTAGAATGAGATCTCAGTTTACCTATCTCTTATTTAAATAAAATATGTCTAGCAGACTCTGCCTGATTGATTCAAAAAAAAAGGAGATCTCAGTCGTCTGTTTTATTCTGGCACAAATCTCATCAAAGCGGACCTCTATATTCCAAATAGATTCCGGAGTGATTTTTCCTCGTACTTGGAATTTGAATGAGAAATGTGAATTGGTCAGTTTTGTCAATTCAGTTCAATTTGTTTTCTAGTTTAATTTGAAGTGAATTTTGTACGGTAAAAGTACGAAACAAATTTAGTACTGAGTTATGTGCCGTAGCAGTTTTGTTTACATACAGTTCGTTCCCTGCCTAGCTATTTCACAATTCAGTCCCTGATACAAGGAAATATGCTAAATATTTACAAAGCCCTTCCACTAGTACAAATGTCAGAATATATAATATCATGTTAGTCTGTAGTACCAATGCCAAAAACAGCATTAACAACATCACATAGATAATATTAACAGGGCATTGGTACGATGCATTTTTAAATTCATACCAATCGGTATTTGTAAAGGTTTTGACTTCTAAATTTAAAACCGAGATCAATCAATCACAACTACAGGCTCATTACATAAATAAGAATCGTAAAGGTAGTAAGAAAATTCGAGCAAAAGGGGTGCTAGTAGTAATCAATTTCGAACGAGCTAATTACGAGCTTTTTTTATCAACCGTAGACTACGATACTTGTTCCTTATTGGTATTTTACATATTTTCAAACTTTTTTTATAAATTGAAACCACCTGTGACGATCTATTCATTATGTTCAATACTAGAGATGATCGTATTAATACTTTAGCTCTATTAACCTCATTGGTTATTAAAATTACAACAATTAATTAAATATGTAATCTTGTTTACTATAATTAAAAAAAAAATGAATTCTCGGTTAACAGAAAATGCAGTTCAGTAGACTAATTCTACTCCAGTACTACTGGGTCATGTAAGTCAAATAAACAGAAGAATTAATAGGAGGAAAACTAGGGTGTTCTTAAAGTTCACCGAGCTCCTTAGTGAACTCAAGTCTAAAACTCATCAAATCGGTTTTAAATTATGAATTTAAACAGTTGAAATCCGCCTACCTTACGAGTGATGCGTCTACATGTGAAAATTTTAAACATTCGAATTAATTTAGTATAAAATCAAGTGGTCAAAAAACGTTAAAAAAATAAATGCATTAAAATTTATTTATTAGCCTTCTAATTTTGACCGATTGACTTTATACGAAATTAATTGAAATGTTTAAAATTTTCACATGTAGATGCATCACTCGTAAGCTATGCGGGTTTCAACGGTTCGGATTCATTATTTAAAGCCAACTTGACAGGTTTTATACTTGAGTTCGGATTCATTATTTAAAGCCAACTTAACGGATTTTATACTTGAGTTCACCAAGGAGCTTGGTGAACTTAAGAACACCCTAGTTCTACTTGAATTAATAGTGCCTATAATTCTTTTAAAAACATCATAGTCAGCTGGCCACTTAATTAATCCTCAAAATTGGAGAGTCAGTCTTTAGTTTAGTAGTAAAGACAATGTCATCCGTACATGTAAGACATCACAGGTTCGAAACCCAAATGGTAGCCTAGTGGATATTAAAACATTTAGATGGCTTAACTCTCAACTTTCTCAAAAGAAAAAAATCTTCAAATTAAAACTGATGATTGATTTTATAATTATGATTCTCTTACTGTGCTATTATTAGGATGATTAAATTAACTCAAGGAATGATTAATTGAGCAAAATATGAAATGTAAAGGTACTGATTGGAAACAAAAAGAATTGGTCCTATATATATTTGTTATCTGGACGAATAATAGTAGACTTAGTAAAGATATTGAAGATTACCCAAATAAACAAAAGTATCACTGACAATCTGCAATTATATAGTTGCCAGATTTGGTTGAGTTAGTGTTGTAATTAGAAGAGTAAACGGCTATATTGTAATTAGGAAAGTTCAATAGCTAATTAGCAACAAATATACGTATAGTGTAAACAGGAAAGCTTGTTAGCTAATAGAATAATTAATTAGGAATGTATAACGGCTAGCTAGTTAGCCTATATATGCTTATGCAAACTTGACATGCTTAAAAAAAATGAGAAGTCAAATTTTCTCGCATCCTAATTTCCCTGTGACATTTGATGGTCAACTTTTCAGGAATTGATTTTTCTTGTCGACTGTACGTGCGTCCCGCACCTTTCCTTCGTTCTATTTTCTCAATTTTTCAGCAGAAAACACAAAATATTCCTTCACGTTTCGTCGTCTCCAATTGGCGCTCTTCATGTTTCCTCATTTTTCTTGTCGACTGTAAATCTTGCTGAAATGGTCTTCATTAGTTAATCTTAATCTAGTAGTTTTGCGAATTAAATAAATATTTGTTTTTTTTTTTTTGCAAACAAAATAAATATTTGTTACATATTCACTAAGATGGTAATTAAGTACAATTATTCTGTTAGGATTTAATTGTCAATTAATCTCTTGCACGGCCATCAGTTTTACTTGTACTGAATCTTGATGTAATGGAATTCACTAATTTAGATCCAACGCAACGTGTACAGTGTGGCCTGAGTCATCTGTTGTATTATGGCACGAATCTCATAGAGGACCCAAAATATTTTAAATGGGCTTTGAAGTGATTTTGCCTCAGCCGGAAGTATTCTACGTAGTCTGGTACTGTAGAGGGATACTCACTCGATGTAACATATTACCTATGTTGCATGGATACGGATACGGTGATACGTCAATTTTTAAAAATTATAGATTCGCCACTAAATATATTTTATTTTAATTATTTTATTGATATAACATTTGTATGTATATATAATTAAGAGTAGAACTATGGTGTTCTTAAGCTCACCAAAGTGTTTGATGAGCTTAACTCTAAAACTCATTAAATCAATTTCAAATGACGAATCCGAATCGTTGGATCTCGCTTATCTTACGAGTGATGCGTCTACATGTAAAAATTTTAAACATTTGAATTAATTTAGTATAAAGTCAATCAGTCAAAATTAGAAGGTTAATAAATTAATTTTAGTGCATTCATTTTTTGAATATTTTTTGACCGCTTGACTTTATACTAAATTAATTCGAATGTATAAAATTTTCACATGTAGACGCATCACTCGTAAGATAGGCGGATTTCAACAGTTCGGATTGATCATTTGAAACCAATTTAATAGGTTTTGGAGTTAAGCTCACCAAACACTTTGGTGAGCTTAAGAGCACCCTAGTTCTACTCTATAATTAAATATCAAAAATAAACTCGAGTATAATATAAATATAAAATCTAGAAGGTTAAAACATATAAAGTTAGATAGTGTAGTGGGAAAGTCTTTTTTTGAAAATCTTAGTAGAAGCTACTAAGTGGTGCAGTGGAAAAGTCACATCTTACTTATTTTGTAGAACTTGAGTTTGATTCTTGGTTGCTATCAAAATAAAAATTTTGTCTTGCACGGTGCACAAGACTGTGTCCATTTTTGATAAAAGAGACCTAAGTTCTTTCCATTGCATAAATTATAAGCAATCATGCTAACCCACATAAAGCATCAACAGAAACTAAGTCAACATTTACGCTAAGCCACCACATGGGACTGGAACTAAGACACAACAAAAGGCTAAGGATACTAATATCTATAATAAAAAAAAAAGGCAACTGTGTCAGATCACTCCATCTAGTTCTGTGCTTCTTCGTATAGTACCAGCTGGTACCCAAGCTTAGAAGAAGTTGTCCCTGCATTCTTGCATTCTGGTCCACTGCGTCATCGTCTGGGTGCTAACTGGCAATGGGGATAGCATCGGTGTCCACTGGCAGCCACAGAGACATGCATTCCTATACCTGCAGCTTGACTTGACCTATCCAATAATGATCCAGAGAAATAATTAGTAGAATAATTTGTCGTATTGTATTTTTCTTACCTGATTCAAAACATAGCTCGTTTCGATACTTCCATATCGTCCAGCAAACCACACTGAACAGGAGTAACATAGCAGCTTTTTGATGGGGAGGCAATTGTTTAGCAAAATGAACAATATCTGAAAATTTAGTCCATTGTATGCTGGCCTGCTGACATGACCCCATGAAGAACCAAATTTGTTTAGTGAATGAACACGTCACAAACAGATGGTCTTTGGTTTTGGGTTGATAGCAGGAATGACATTTATTATCTCCTTGCTAATCTTTTTTCAACTAGTTATCAAGAGTAAGGACAAGACCGTGTCCATGTGTGGTGCACAATGGAGTTTCGACCGTATCAAAACCGTATCAGCTCGTTTCAGTGAGTATCGGAGTTGTATCAGATGGTTAGAGATACGCCACGTCATCCAATACGCCAGCTGACGTATCCATTATGTATTGGGTCCGTATCCTATCTGTATTCGTATCCGATAAGTACCCAATACGAATACGGGGCCTAGTTTGAAATATCAGAGTAATATGCACAACAGGGGCGAATGCAGGTGGAAGGCATGAGAATCAATTCACCTCCTTTTTTTTAAAAAGAAAATTATATTTATGTATAAATTTCTGTATAATTTAGACTAAAATACAATGGATACGGTAAAATTAATTCTCATTCTTCCTTTTTTTAGCAAAAAAAAAAAAAAATTAATTGTCATTTTCAACAAGAAAAAGTTGATCCTCGTTCTCCTATATTTTCCTATATTTTGGGTTTTACAGGATTCCTATTTTTTCTGGCAAATCAAACGGGCCCAGAAAGGATTGCCATGGTATTTTTTTATTATTATTATTATTTTGAAAGAATATATATAGATGATAACAATTTTTGCCTTTGTGAGCGCAACACCAGGCTTTGCGGCGGGAGTAATGCCAAGTCAAACAAGGGGAAAAAGTCAGAGCAAGGCCATACTTATTAATTAATCAACAGTTATTATACGGCATGCTGCCGCTGAATAACGGAATGATGTATCCAAAATATTCAGATGAAGTAACTGAATGATTTGTCCACTAAATTTTAGTTTATCATAATTGAAGAAAGTTATTGTAATGAAATCGAGAGAGTTCTGATGAACATCAGATTAAATTTGATCTAATATTATTTAAAATTGTTTGATCGGTATCAAGCCTCACAAAGACACAAACTACTTTTTATTCAACATTATGTTGTTGGTGAATAATTGAATTAATAAATATATACATAAAATCAGATGGAATATATTTGGGTAAAGATATTGAGAGAGCTGATTTAACTTTATGCAGTTGAGACAAAATAAAAAATGTATATATATATGACTGATGTGTTGTATGAAATTAAACTAGCTCTGTTAATATTTTATATAATATATTTGATTTGTGAGTAGAACTAGGGTGTTCTTAAGCTCACCAAAGTGTTTGGTGAGTTTAACTCCAAAACTTATCAAATCAGTTTCAAATGACGAATTCGAACCGTTGAAATTCACCTATCTTATGAGTGTGCGTCTACATGTAAAAATTTTAAACATTCGAATTAATTTAGTACAAAGTCAAGAGGTCAAAAAACGTTTAAAAAATAAATACATTAAAATTAATTTATTAACCTTCTAATTTTGACTGATTGACTTTCTACTAAATTAATTCGAATGTTTAAAATTTTCACATGTAGACGCATCACTCGTAAGGTAAGCGGATTCCAACGATTTAGATTCGTCATTTGAAACCGATTTGATGAGTTTTAAAGTTGAGTTCACCAAACACTTTTGTGAGCTTAAGAACACCCTAGTTCTACTCTTGATTTGTAGCTTGCAAACTAGTTAGAGAAATAAATCTGCTGTGATTCTTTGGAATCGACAAGGAATCGCAGGGACATGCTTTTTCAAATCAAACCAGCCATTTATTTTGAGATTTGTGCTTAAAACCAACTCATTTTGAGATCCATGTATTCTAGAAAATGAATAGTTTGATTTGGTAAAGTAAGATCCCTGCGATTCCAAAAAATCGCAGCAGATTTATTTCCACTAGCTAGAGCAATCACGTAATTTTAATTAAACATGATGGAAGAATGTAACATCTATTTGTCAATATTTGACCTACCAAATTAAAATAAATGAATAGAAATCAAATTCCATAGATTGAAACTCATTAAATGCTTTAGTTAGGAAGTAGAAACTATGCTTTGGACTCGGTACTAGAGACAGGAAACATAAATTAATGGAAGCTTCTAATAGCACGTGGAGATTAATTCTCGAATTATCACCAGATTCAACTAGAAAGTGTATGTAAACTTTTTCAAGAGATTATATAAATTTCAATATTAATTTTGTAAATCAATTCAGAATAGCATAACAATTTTTTATTACCGTGTGATTTTCAATAGTTTAATCTCTAATTTAACAGCTTTAACTTTTTAACCGGGACCACTTGCAAATTTTTGACCAAAATCACTAGAACCACATGCATCTAGAATATCTCTAACAACTTTTCAAAACTAGTAACTAACGGGATTACTTTAAAATTATGTAAACAGATATAGGTAAAATAAAATTCAATTTTTTTAAAAAAAAAAAGTTTTTTCAAATCTGAATCTAGTTGTTATTTTCAATTATTTTGAATTATGTAGATCTTATCACATAACTTGTAAACAATTTCATTGAATACCGTAAACCAGAAAAAAAATATTCAAATTTTAATTTATTTTCATAATTTTATTTTAGTTTTCAATTTTTTTAGTTCTGCATCGAGATGTTTCTTTCAGTTTTTTGAATTTTGTAAATCTTATCACATAACTCTATAAACTTAATGTTTGTTATGTTTACAGGATACAAAGAAACATTTACAGGGTTTAAAGTGGTCTCGGGTTAGTTTTCAATAATCCCAGTGATCTTGGTCAAAGAAATTAAACTAGAGGTTTATTAGATACCACACTATAATAAAAAGATGCTAGTTTTTACAGAATTTGTTGAATTGGCTTATATAATTGAGTATTGAAGTTTACAGACACTTTTCAAATAGTAATAGTTGGTTTGAGGGATATTTGTGGATTGGTATTGGAGGACCGTGTAAAAAAACCGCTACTGTTATAGACAATTGAAAGTGTATGGGGACCGATTCGGATAATTTCCATAAATTAGACTTTGAAGATATTAACTTTTTTTTCTAAATTAATACATCTTGTAATTCAAAAAAACAAAAACAAAAGCAATCTTTGCAAGAAAGAGAGTGGATGATACGGTGGACCCAAGTTCATTAAATGCTGTGGTTATGAGGTGGAGATTTTGCAAATAAAAATCATGAGAAAGTCTACAAACTCATCACAGTACTAAAATAATATAATATGTGGGCGAATTATTTGAATCCCTAATTATACGGTTGCTAGTATTGGAATACATCTCATATTTTGTAGAGTCAAACTTGGGTACTATTTTAGAAAATGGCCCAAGTACAAATCATGTAGCAATTATTGCCTGATTCCGGGGTCACAAAAAATAAAAATAAAAATAAAAAAACAGTGTTCAGTTAATCTCCATTCTTTCCACATAGATCCATTAATGCAAAGAGGGTAAAAGTTCTGAGTATTAATCTAAATTGGGTAAGACATGATAATTTAATTATGAAATAAGATGTGAAACGAAATCAGTAAATTAATTTAGAAAAATGAAAAGGTTATTAAACACAATTGATGAAATGAAGCACAATATAAAAGAAACTCCAAAGCAAAGGAAATATTGTTTACATAGAAAATAACTTTAAATAACTAAGAAAGCTCTCCTGTCAGGATAAGAACAAGGAAGAAATTTTTCTCAAAAAAAAAAAAGTAAGAAATTCTACACTGCAACTGAAAGTAACACTTTACTATGTTATCTATCTACCCATGCCCACATAAACGCCTTTGTACTTTTTCAAGACAAAGACATACATCCAATTCTTCCTTGAAATTTTGCAAATGATTTAGTTTCTTTCTTTCTGAACAAAATCAATAGATTAACTTTAATGAGCAGAGAACTGGTCTTATATAGTGTCAAAAATAATATTCTTCATATGAGAAATATGAGAAATAGTAAGTTTGAAATCTGGCTAAAAGATTCCTGGTAGATATTAAAAAAATATTAGGTGTACAAAACTTTGATGAGAATTCTTTCTAAATTGAAATTCGTTTGCAGTAAACTTAACAAAGCTTTGAGTAGCCCAAACCCTTTACTAAGCTAGTTTATCATAGTAACCAAAATATAATTTGCTCTAGAGCACTTAATTTCTAATAAAAGAACAAAATAGATAAAACAAAAACTAAAAGTCTTCACAATGAAAGCAACCATTTACAGAGAAGCTCCAAGAACTCCTTGGTCACACTATTTCTTTTATCTTAATTGACAATAAGCCCCAGATGTGAATGTGAAGAAATAGGCGACAGCAATTGCATAAATCCTTCCCAATCCCAACCGTCGATCGTCGGCAGATCAATCGCTATATCCGTATCCGTCTCAATCAACCTCTCCTTCTTTACCTCTGTTGCTGGTTCTTCGTCAGTCTCTCTCCCCCTCTTCTTACTACAAACCATATTCTCTTCTGTAAATTCACCACAGTTTGATGCACCGGATGGGGCAAACATTGAAGTTTCAATGAAACCCGCAGAGTCTGAACTGTCGGTTTTGACCTCATCAGCATGGCAAAGATTTTCGCGTGCCAAATTTTCAATTATACCGCTGCTGCCTATTTCATTAGGAAAATTCAAAATTGCTTTGCGTCCACGCATGCGAAAAGCAGCATGGTCATATGCCTTAGCTGCCTCAATTGCCGTGTCATATGTCCCGAGCCAAACACGGGACCCACGCTTCTTCGGGTCACGTATCTCAGCCGCGTATTTCCCCCACGGTCTCTTCCTGACACCACGGTACTTTTCCTTGTCAGTCGGGCTCGGACTCTGTGCAGGTGAGCACCCCTCGAATTTCTTTACTGGTGGAAGTGGTACAACAGTAGAGCGGTTTGTTTGCTGAAGGGATAATTCAGGGCCGAATTCTATTATGTTCACAGCCGGTTCAGTCGGGTCGGGTTTGACGTATACTTTTGGGAGGTTGATGGAGGATTCTCCAAGGAGATGTTCTCGGATTAATGCAAGTGGGTTGTCATGGTTGGTTGTGAAAGCCATGAGTGAGGTCTTAAACTCTTAATTGTTGCTTTTTTTGGGTGTAGAGTTGAATTGGTTTTCAACTTTTGATGAATTTGAGAAGGGCTTCTGTATGCTGTATTTATAGGGATGGAATGACTGAGGTTATTTGTAACAGGGTTGAAGTTGTCTAAAAGACTTTTACGTCACAGCCCCTTAATTGTTTCAACGATGGGAAAGAGAAAAACATATATAACTGTGCAACTCGAGGGCCTAATTAAATATTTACTTATATGATAAATCATTTTCAATATCATTGACACATTAACTACAGACGAACAACTCATTCATTTGTTTGTTTTATACAAGTAAATATATATTTTTTTCAATAAAGTAAGAAATTAGTTGTCTTAGGTTGTGCTTCAAAATGAAAGGGAGAGGAGAGATCAGAGATGAGGTTCACCTTCACACAGTAATTTTACACCGTAATTTGGGAGTAACGATTGTGGTCAAAAATCAACACAATGCTGAGATTTCTTCCCTCTGAACGGTGCTCGTTTATCTCCGTCCCCTCTCCAGTTCTTTTCTTTTGAAGCAGGTAAAATCGTCGAGCAGGAACATTTTAGGATGAGGTTCACCCCCGCATAGTGATTCTCTCTTTTCTGTCCTCGGAGTCCTTCTGTCTGGAGCATAGTTTTAGTCACTAAATCAGAAGCTAGTTATTTATACAAATAAATATTAATGATTGAAGTGTTTTATGCTGATTTAAAATGCAGGGAATATATCAGGAGAATTTGATTCTTTCAGTCAATACTATTTTGTATGCTTATTTTACTGCTATTAAACATACTAAGTGATTTATCATCTATATAGTTTTAATTTTTTTACTTTGATTGTCAAACTATATTTCAAAAAAAATTAAAATTAAAATTGCTGAATTAATATAGGTAGTATATAATTATGACGGATAAGGATTTTGATATAAATTTGAAACGAATAATTAATCGATAATTTTAACAAATACAAAAATAACAAACAATTAAACATATTTTGATCTAGTGACAAAGGCAACAAAAAAAATGCTATTTGTGTGCAAAATCTGAATAAAAATTTCTAACGGAAATTAAATAATTAAGTGGCTCGACCTTTAAACTTTACTCAAAAAACAAACAAGTAAACATTTTACAATAGCAAAGTATAACTTGAAAGTAACAAAATTGATAACAAATCTACATATATTATATTGTCATTTATAAATTATAATGAATAACAAGTATATAAAATATAAATTAGAGTATTTCACTTCAAAAATAAAAAAAATGAAATCAATTTAAGATATACACTAATAGTTTAACAATTAGGATATATAATTCAGATATATTTTTCTTTGTAAGAACCTATAAAAAATTTATATTCGTATTATACCCATATATATAGAGAGAGATTAAGGCTACTCTACTTCGCGAATTAAACGGACTGTTTTAATTCACGCTTATATCTCTAGTTTCGAAGTATAAATAGTCAATCCAAACCGTTAGATGTTTAATCTATATTAAAATGTGCTTGGAGACCAAAATTTATATTTTTTAGAAAAAATTTCACTATTTATTAATATGATTTGAAAATTGCTTAGAGTGCAACAAAGACTCTCAATTGGAGTATTATGTTAAGTTTACAACTACGCTCTTCTCTTGCAATATGGAGACACTACTAGAGTGTTACAAAGATCTTCAATTGAAGTGTTGTATTAGAGTTGCAACCACCCTCTACTCTTGTTATATAGAGACATTACTAGTGTGCTACAAAGACTATCAATTGAAGTGTTGTATTAAGTTTATAGCTACTCTCTTCTCTTGTTATTTGGAGACACTACTAGAGTGTTAGAAAGACCTTCAATTGGAGTGTTGTATAAAGGTGAAGAATTTTAATAAAAATAGCAATTTTCAAACCATCTTAATAAATAGTAAAAAAATTCTAAAAAATATAAAATTTGGTCTCCAAGCACATTTTAATATAGATTAAACATCTAACTGTTTGGATCGGCTATTTGGACTTCGAAACTAGAGATATGAGCGCAAATTAAAATGGCCCGTTTAATTCAAGAAGTAGCGTAGCCTTACTCTATACATACATACATACATACATACATACATACATATATATATATTGTGTGACTAATATGCATTCGGTAGCACTTCGACCGAGGTGCTATTAGTCCAAATTTTAAATTTTAAAATTTAAAAAGTCGATCTGAACCGTTAGATGTGATTTCTATATTGAAATGTGCTTGGAGACCAAATATTACATTTTTCTGAATTTTTTTACTATTTATTAAGCCACTTTGAAAATTCCTAATCCAACGGTGGTTTTTGATTTTACTGTTTTGTTAAGCCACCGTTGGATCAGAGATTTTCAAAGTGACTTAATAAATAGTAAAACAATTCAGAAAAATATAAAATTTGGTCTCCAAGCACATTTCAATATAGAGATCACATCTAACGATTCAGATCAACTTTTTAAATTTTTAAATTTAAAATTTGGACCGTTAACATTTCGGCCGAAGTGCTACTGAATGCATATTAGTCACACTATATATATATATATATATATATATGGATATGGATGGTTCTAATACCTCATTTCTTAATTTTATGCCTCATCATACCTTATATTTTATATCTTTATTTTCATAGTTCAAACTGTCAATCAGAACCAGTCAACATAATGTCCGTACTAAAATATGCTTGGGATGAAGTTTTATAATATTTGAAAAAAATTTACTATTTTTTAAGATAGGGAGAAAATCATTATTTTTGAACGGTACAAAAATAGTGATTTTGTACCTATCTTAAAAAATAGTAAAACAAATCTACAAATTGTAAACTTTAATCCCCAGACATCTTTTAGTATGAATATTATGTTGAACGGTTCGGATCGACAATTTGGACTTTAAAAAATAAGATATAAAATATGAAGTATAATAAGATATGAAAAATATGAGCTTTTGGAACCTATGTTATTCGGATATGCCTTTATTGGAACCGTATCCGTATCGGGTGATTATAGGATACGGATACGCATCTGATACAGACCCGATACGTGTCCGATATGCTAGATACTCCTTACTAAGCTGATACGGTCGTCGATACTCCATTGAAAGTCAAGGATATGGCTGGATACGGATGGACCCGTCTGGATACGGCACCTGTGAACCCAGGAATCGCGGCTGAACAGTGAGCCGTGCCCGCGCTCCCGTGAACCGGCTGAAAATAAGTTTTTTTCTGCTGTTGTCGTGATTTGAACTTGGGAAGTCTCATATAGGGGACAAAATCTTTAACCACCACACTAGAGTATCATATGTGTTATATTCTAGTAACTATAGTATTTAATCTATACTAAATACATACTTAGATTTAGCCTTTATTGTTTTGTACAAATTTGATTTTAAATATAATTATCTAAATACAATATATAAAATAATAAGAAATAATATGTATAATAGGCGTATCGTATCCTATATTCTTTTAACTTGCCATATCGCCATATCCGTATTGTATCCGATACGACACCCATATCCTTATCCATGCAACATAGTTTGGAACTCTCCTCATAATATATGAGGAGGGTTCCAATGCCTCGTGTCTTTCACACCTCATCATACCTCATATTTTATATCTTCGTCTTCAAAATTCAAATTGTCGATCTGAACCGTTCAACATGATATATATACTAAAATATGATTAGGAATGAAATTTTATAATTTTTGAAAAAAAATTTACTATTTTTTAAGATGTATAGAAAATCACTATTTTTTGAACAGTTCAAAAATAATGTTTTGTATCTATCTTAAAAAATAGTAAAAAAATTCTAAAAAATATAGAATTGTATCTCCATGCATATTTTAGTATAAATATTATGTTGAACGGTTCGGATCGATAATTTGGACTTTGAAAACAAAGATATAAATGTATGATGAGATAAGAGAAAGATGAGACATTGAACTCTCCTCATAATATATATATATAGAGGTTGGCTACTATGCTTATATAAGCATATCCCCACATATGCTTATAACTCATTTTTGTGTTTTCAATGTCCAAATGGTCGATCGGAACCGTTCATCTTGTTCTTCATATTAATATGTTCTTGGAGACCAAATTTTATATTTTTCTGAATTTGTTTACTATTTATTAAGCCACTTTGAAAATCGCTAATCCAACTATGACTTAACAAAACAGTAAAATCAGAAGCCACCGTTGGATCAGATATTTTCAAATTAGCTTAATAAATAGTAAAAAAATTTAGAAAAATATAAAATTTGATCTCCAAGAACATATTAATATGGAGAACAAGATGAACGGTTCCGATTAACTGTTTGAACAATAGAAACACAAAAATGAGTTATAAGCATATGTAGGGATATGCATATATAAGCATAGTAGCCAACCTCTATATATATATAAAAAGGGTTGGATAACTTTTCTACGGATATAAACGTGTTAACCATGAACCTAATTAAAAGTCCAAAGAGAGAGCAAAAAGGCGATCTTCGTCATTGGTAGGAAAGGAGATAAGAAGGCGGACTGTGTTCACTGGATGGAACCGAGAAGTGTCGCGACCAAATGATGCAGTGTTGCCAATTTGGCATTTACGAACGCAGCACCCAACTTGGGTCCAGTCGTTATCAGACAGCTGACTCCCAGTCGGCTCCACCAATTAACTTGAATCATGGTTAATAACATCACCTATCATGAATCGACTAGAGATGGAACCCTGTTTTGCTACTATGTGGATCAGATAGCACCGCATGTTATACTTCTAGGATTCAAACTTAGATATTTTCATACCACAATATGCATGATTTTTTTAATTGAGTTTTGTTCGAAGAGCTTTACACAAATTTTACTTAAAGTAGGACTTAAATCGTTTAATCTGTATTGAAATTTGTGCAAAGTATTTAATACTTAACAGATTTGTGAATTAAATTTTACATATGAATTTTGGCACCAATCAAATTTATGGTTTTGAATGCCCTACATAATAAGCTTGATATTAAATGCTTGTAAAATAATGTGATGGTCAAATATAGTACATGTATTACAGTTGTCTCTAAATAATAATATTGGTTTAGTAATAGAATAATTATATTCCCTAACTGCTCTCATTATTGCTGTTGTGGTTATCTTATTTTAGTACAAAATGAATAAACAAACAAATAAAAAAATAATTTTGTACTACGGATGGAGCACCTAGATCTTTAGCCGCCAGGAGTTTAAATCTGGACTTTGATCAGAGTTCAGATCAAATCAATTCAAATCTGTAATTTAAAGATTTTTAAAAAAATTTGTCAATATATAACAAATGGATTGATTTCAAACTCAATAATTTCAAAAATTAACACCATGCAAAAAACTTTTCTTCCCTCCAAACAGTACTCTTTCAACTCCGCTCCCTCTTCAGTTTTTCTTTTCTGAAGCAGGAAAAACAGTCAGACAGAGCCAGTCTGGAGTGAGTGTCTCTCTCGCATAGTGATTCTCCCTTTCCTTTCTTCCATATCCATCCGTCTGAAGCACATCCTACATCTGAACTTTGATCAAAATCCAGATGAAATCAATTCAAATCTCTAATGTAAAGATTTTTTTTTTTTTAATTTGAAACTCAATATTTTGAATTCTAACCGACAGAGAGTACAAATCGAGGAACTAAATGGCTGTTCATATAAATAAATAAAATGAGCATGTGTTGTTAATTCTATGAGGAATTAAAGGCACTGTTTCAGTTGCGTGCTTGGTGCTTCCAGCTAGATTAAAAAAACACGGTCACATTCAGCCTAGTTAATTGTCGATAAACCCATGATAGGCAATACAAACCAATCTTCTACTTATAGTTAATATGCGCAAGCCAAGTAGCCTATATAATAAGCTTGGTGAGAGCGATCCAGATGTAGATAATGTTTTTGGATTGGTTCAAATAAAATTCTATGTCCTAATTCTTCCTAAAGATCCAGATATTTTTCCTTGATATTTTTCTTTTTCGGTGTGAATAATTTGATTGGGAAGTATTGAAATTTTTATTACACTTGTAAAGTCATAATTAAGTGTTATGATGATATCTAAGAACATCATTTAGGAAAAAATATTAAAAAATTTGAGAAAAAAAAATTCAGAATCAAATGAATTAAACTTTTTTCAAATCAATCTCAAACTACAAAAAAAAAAAAAAAAAAATACAGTCCTAAAAAGTAATTTGTATTCAGCAAAATATATGATAGCTATGGTTTACATGTAAATATAAAAAAAATGACAACTTCTGATGTGATCAACAAATAGTGTGTTGCTTTGACTATCGCAACATTTTGTCCCACCATGAATATATACATACAAAGGTATTAAACCTTTTAATTGACTATCGCAACTTTTGATGTGATCCACAAATACTGTTAATTGACTTTATTTATATCTCAAATAGTTGTGCTTGTTATTTTATTAATTTTCAAAAAATATTATAATTTCAATCATAATTCATTTTCATATTATTTTCATATTATTTTCAAATAGTTGTGCTTGTTATTTACTATTTACTATATTCTAATTTCCATCTCATATTAAAAAAAAATTAACATTGACTCTCCAATGAAATAAATTACAAAAGAATATACTTAAAATTCAAAATAATAATAAAATTATATCTTACTTTAAAATTTTGTCTCATCCTATCCTATCAGATATTTTGACTCCGTTCATCTGCTGGAAGGTCACAAATAGATATTTGAAGGATTTCAATCTCATTAATGTATATTTTTACTGGAACAACATAATTTCATATTTCAACAGAAATTAAAATAGAAGTGGGGACGGGTGAAAGATGCATAACTACAAACTTGACCCCAAAAAAAAAAAAAGTTACTTGGAGGATCCCTCTACGGACACGTGTCCTCTAGGCAATGCATGCGCTACATTTACACAGTTGTACCCTTTGGTCAAATTCTATTATAGTGGGGAACTCTGTTGTGTTAACATTTTAAATCTCACTGTTGACTTTTTCCATTTTCCATAGGGATAAAATTTAATGTTTTGTAACTTTGTATTGCACTCGTTTAAGGGGGCGGTAGGAGAATTAAGAGTGCAGCAGCAAGACACTTTATCTTCACTGACAAAAATAAATATTTAATAAAATTATGTTTTTATTTGTTTCTAAAAGTTGTAAGTCAAGTTATCTAATTATTTAATATTCACAAAAGAAATGTTTTATTTGAATTTTGAACTTCTGATTTTTCATTTATCTTTGTCACTAAATCAAAAACTGGTTCTAAAAGAATTTATGTTTTGTTTTACAATGACTTCTAAAGAAAATATAAAATGTGTTAGCAATTCAAATAATTTATATTATGTTCACATTGTGTTTGCAATTCAAGTAATTTAAATTATGATCAATCTTAAATTTGTATTTATTTTGTGGAAATATCTTAAATTTGTTTTGATCATATATATGATATTTTGTACTCATTTTACAGTGAGCAAGGCAAATATTAAATGTATATTTTTCTAATTCAAATTTATGAGTACTTTGGAAGTATACCATGTCAACAGAATGAATTAAGATCCATTTCAGGAACTTTAAATTCAAGCAACTAATATATTATAAAAAAATTATTATTTTGTGATATAGCATACAATGATATATATCCCTCCTTTTACCCAAAATATTTCACCTCTCATTAAGATAATAAAATCCATGTGAAATCCCATTAATCAAGGACACGTGGCAGCTCAGAGCAAGTTGCATGTGAACCAAATATTCATGATTAATTGGAATAAGTTAGCAATTGTCAAATTAATTGTATTTATATATAACGTGAATAGTAAGTTGAGTTAATGCATAATCCAGTTAATTTGACTCTTGCCTTGTGGGACATGAAACAATTATAAGAGTTTGACTTTCAAGTTTGACCTAATACCGGTTCAGACTGAGTCGGTACTGCTACAACGACCTTTTCTCTCGCTGTATTTATGTAGCCCAACAGATAATATATTTATATATATTTATATATATATATATATATATATATGGCTTGGTCATAGATGATGCATACCCTGCCAAACAATTTATGTATCGTATTCATAACTCCAAACAAAATTGTTAATTTTGGCATTATATATGATTTATTCTGATAAATTGATAATTCTTTTAAACAGAATTGAAAATGTGTGAAAGGTTGACCAAGTCAAAGTTAAAGTTAAAATATTCATTCTTGATATGTTGATTTAATCACAATTGATTCATGTTGAATGCTACATTTTTTGGAGGGAGTCCATAGACTAAGTTGAATCATTTTCATAAAAATTATATTTGCATGCTGCTTGTGGTAAATATGATTTCGGGACAAAAATAGTCCCACGTGGGAACACATGAAAAAAAAAATCCCAAAAACCGGACACGATTCCAATATATGGATATCGGATAAGCATCGAAATTCTTTCTTTTAGAGGGGAGTCGTTGATTTTCATTTTTTTCTTTTTTCGAAAACTTGGACTGATGTACGTCTTCAAGCACGTCAGCTCCAACTGCAAACGGATCGGATATTGGTAACACTATATCCGTATCCGGTTTTATTTTTTAAATACGGATACAGATACAAATCGGAAATTAAATGAATATAGATACAAATATCTATTTTTTATAATAATGAATAACATAATTTTTTTTCATAATATATATTTACTATATTAAACTATATATTATATACTTACTATTTAAATACATATAATTAAAATTTAAAATTATATCCGTATCCACACGGATATCTGTATCTAATTTTCATATACGAATAGTACAGTCAGATGATATCCGATCCGTTTGCACCCCCAACATCAATCTGAATTCTGAACGGACGGGCCTTCAAAAAAGAAAAAAAAAAAAAATAGAAAAAATATTTATTACCAATGTTAAAAATCAAAATAGCATACATTGGTAGGATACTTTGATAGAAAAGGAAAACCAATTTTTGTGCTAGGCTATAATGTTTTGTAAAGCATCAGTAATTCCGTGGTTTGGTTTCAAACTTTACATTTTTAATACTTAAATTATCTATGCGAGCTACTCAAAATAATTTCACACTCAATTTTATATTTTTTTAAAGCGTGAGGCAATTTATTCATTTTTGAGGAAAAAAATGAGCCAGGAATTTTGCATTCAAGTTTTTTTCCTATAAGAAAATGACAGTAAAAAAAGGTATTTAGTAATTTTAAATCTTGATTTCCAGCAGAATTTTGATATGCATATCACATTGAGCAGAAATTTTTATCAAAAATTTAAATAGCATTTACCGCGTCATAGCCGAATGGATAAAAAAACAACGCTGTGTCCATATTAACGCCACTATAGCGTGCTATCGCGCCGATAGCGCCATAGCTTTTATGTTGTGAAAAATAGCGCTTTATTTAGAACCTTGATTTTTATCCATATCCAACATTAAATAAAAATTAATAGAAAAATCCACAATCTTTTAAGAATTATAAAAATACCCAAACCGTCGAATCTCGACGGTCCACTTTTTTTTTGGACCGTCGAGATTCTCGACAGTCCATGAAAAAGTGGACCGCCAAGATTCACAACGGTCAAATCATAATATATTTTTTTATTTCTTAGATTTATGTCAGAATCCAACCGAATGTTTTGGATTTATAATTTTTTTATTTAATTATAAAATTTTATGATTTTTTTCTATTAAAATATTATAAATATTTTACATTTTTTTAAAAATAGATAGAATATTATATAATTTAATTTATTAGAAAGACTGCAAGAAGTAACTCAGATCGACATTTTCAATCGGATTTTTTTGCAGCTGTAAGAAAAATTAAAATATTTTCTTGTTTGTTAATGGACAAAAAATGAAAATATTTTAGATCTGATTTATTGATTCTGGTTCAAATGCCACTTATGAGTAAATAAAAAAAAATTGTGGTCATTCTAATATATTCAAATTCTAAGCTATTCCATTTATTTTTTTAGAAGTGGTTTTACAAAACTATTAAAATATTAAAAATATAAAATAGCTTCTAAAAAATAGATGGAGTAAGTTAGAATTTGAATTACTAGAAGGACTATAATAATTTCTTTATTTATCTAGAAGTGATTTTTGAACCGAACCAATAACTCAGATCTAAAATATTTTTATTTTTTTTCTGTTACACACAAAATAATATTTTAATTTTTCTTACAGCTGCAAAATATCTCAATTGAAAAATGTTAATTCGAATTATTTCTCACAAACTTTCTAGTAAATTAAATTCTACAGTATTTCATCTAATTTTAAAAAAATATAATATATTTATAATATTTTAATGAAAAAAATAAAAAATTATAAAAGTTTCTAATTAAATAAAAAAATCATGAATCCAAAAAATTTGGTTGGTTCTGACAGAAACTTAAGAAATAAAACAAAAATTATACTATGATCTGACGTCTGACCGCTGAGATTCTCAGCGGTTTGGATTTTTTTTGTAGTTCTTCAAAAATCATAGATATTTCTATCAATTTTTATTTAATGTTGGATATTAAAAAAAATAACGGCCCATTGAGTGAGTCAGATCTCTCGTTCAAATTTGGGCCGGTCCGTGTTTTGCAAAGTTCTCGGCCTAGATCAGAATTTTTTTAAAGGAATTTTCTCAGAAAAATCTTCTACCGACTAATCCAAACTTAAATATTGTTGCCAGCTAACTATCAAGAGAAATAAGCAAAAATTGACAGCACTGTATACTGTTACTAATAATTAATAAATAAAGTCTATAGTGTTTTTTTTTCAATTCAAGTAACATTTTCATATGTAGTATTCTATTTTGATCCTATACATTGCTAGTGTTCATTTGACCAGATGTTTGATTAAAATATAGTTTTGAGTGGTAGCTTTGTGATCCTTTTTTATGTCATCATTTTCTTACTTTGAAGTATGATTTTGTGTATGGTTGACAAGTATCATTTTCTTACTTTGGTCTGATCAGATTTCGAACCAATCCGGTCCAAGTCTGTAAGACTGTAATGCACAAGGTCCCTTTAAACTAGTATGAGATTTGGTTGATCCAAACGTAAAATAATGGAGCAGAATAGTCACTAATTCAAAAACAATGCTAATCCCATACTTTTCTTGACGATCCAAATGCACCCAAGTTGCAATTCTAATTTTCCAACCAACAACTTTTTTCAGCAGCTAGTAACAATTCAAAAGTTGTACATCTTAGCAAACCTTATGTTTTGCAAATTCCAGTAGAGTGCTGAAACCAAACAACTGATATGGAAACCAAACAGTTAGTATGAAAATATATATTGTCTGTGGTTTAATGGACAACTCAATAAGCAATAGCATTTCGGTACTATAACTTCAACTGATTTACCAGAACAAATAATCTGTCATTTAATGCACAAAATTATACGCAGGAAAAAAAGTACACCTACAGAGAAGGAAAAATCAAAAATCAACTTAGATTGACTGCATCAATTACCTCAAAATGCATTCGCAAACTCGGATTTTTATCCCCTAGATAAAATCTCTCAAGTACCTTCAACTTCCCTTCACTCTTGCGGGCCTCTTCTCTTAGTAAATGTAGCATTAAATCTTTTTCCTTCCTAATCCAAGGTCGGTACGGATCATTCCACTG
>CAXKVR010000254.1:0-24719 GCA_964058845.1 Carex sylvatica
ATCTAGAAGAATAAGGTGTTAGAAAATAAGCATTTTTCAATGACAATGGATCCTATAGGTGAAGTAAGTATAGACTAAGTTAATTCACATGTAGAGGTAAAATAATTTAATCCGGATTAACTCAACTCTTATTTCACCTTACTTCTTTTCTTTTACTATCTTTTTAGCTACTTAAATTTAGTGTAAAAAGTTTACTTCATCTCTTACTCACAATCAAACATAACCTTATTGCTAGAGCCACCCTGATGGCCTGATGCGCCACATCAATCCCTACTGTATCGGATATATATAGCAGACACGGATACACTCCACGATTCGCATACAATACATATCCCAATAAATATATTAGATACGGTAGTTGGTACGTGTCTGTCTGCGTGCGTGTCCAGATGCAAAGAGGGCGTGCTTGCAGCTCTTGATATATAAGAATTATAGCTTATCTTGTGGGACTTGTGAGCTGCAGTTCGGACTGCCCAAATTGTCTGCTGTTTTTTAAACCATAGTAGCTTGAAGTGGGTCACACTGGTCAACACCACATTTTTCGAAAATTCAACAACGCGGGAAATTTTACAGTTGCCACTGAAATCTGTCTATTTATTTGTTCATAAAATAGTAATTAATTATATTTATAGTTTGTATCATCCATCGTTTACTTTTTTCATTATAATAGAATTGTATATATATATATAGATTGGCTACTATGCTTATATAAGCATATAATTATAACTCATTTTTGTATTTCTAATGTTCAAATGATTGATCTGAACCGTTCATCTTGTTCTCCATATTAATATGTGCTTGGAGACCAAATTTTACATTTTTATGAATTTGTTTACTATTTATTAAGCCACTTTGAAAATCGCTGAACCAACGGTGGCTTATGATTTTACTGTTTTTTTAAGCCACTGTTGTATCAACGATTTTCAAAGTGGCTTAATAAATAGTAAAAAAATTCATAAAAATGTAAAAATTTGGTCTGCAAGCACATATTAATATGGAGAACAAGATGAACGGTTCAAATCTACCATTTAAACATTGAAAAAACAAAAATGAGTTATAATTATATGTAAAAATATGCTTATATATATAAACATAGTAGCCAACCTCTATGTATATATATTCTCCTTGAATTTCTATATTCTTCTTTGTTGAAAGCTACAATTATAATATACATATCATGCTCTAATTTCCCAATAGTGTCTGTTTCACTTTATACATTTCATTACAACTTGTTTTCTAACTATGATAAATAATAAAATAAGTACTACATATTAGTGTCACACCCCGCGGCCCCACGAGGCGTGACGGGTGCCTCCTGCCGTAGACATACGGTTGCCCGTATGCCTACAAGGCAAGTACGATATAATAGAAAGTAAAACACACCAACAAAACAAACAAATAACTAAGAAAAACAGTTCATAAATCCCAACTGGTCAGGTAATATCATACAAAATCCGTATCTCGATGGATACGTATCACCAAATGACATAGAGAACACATATATATATACAATCAAAACATAAATCTATACATGTCTCTAGTCACAATACCAGACAGCTAAGTAGCGGTGAAAACCAGGCCTACCGACCTCGTGTCTCTCTCGGATCCGCCGAACCGGAACCTGAAAAAGTAACCCAAAAGAGGGGATGAGAATTGAATTCTCAGTGCGATAATTTGCCACATATCGTCCCTGGACTTGCAATCAAAGATTATATTCAAAACGTAAACACAAATAAAGCTCAAATCAGTTTATAATCATATATAAACATCAATACACAAACCTGACAACATTTATTCAAATGAAATCAAAATTCAGGAATTGCCAAGATGAAATTCAAGCACACAATATTTGGTTTAACTCGATTTCAGAATATCTGGTAGTAACTACAGATGTTCCACCAAACTGGACCCCAATTCGTTCCCACTCATCTGTAGGGTTACAGACACCTACAGACGGCTGTACCAGGTAAAACCTTTTCTCATGACACTCATCTGTAGTTACAGGCTTAACTGTTTAATTAAAAGTCTGGTTCTAATTCATATCCGGAAATCCATATAAATCCAATTGACCATCCAAACGCAATACCCCCTGGGTAATGCCTCCGATACACAGTCACCCATAACCAAAATCATAATACAAAGTCACTTACCCTTCGTCCCAACCGGTACTGGGAACTGCCGAAGGTCAGACGATCTAAAGCTTTAGAACACTGAGCGTCAAACGTCCATGCATTAGACTTTGACAAAATCCGGATTCACCCCCTGGGTGACGTCATCACGGTGGATGACCATAATACCATATCCACCAACCGATGGTGATATAAAGCACGGTGACTTTAATTCCAAAATCAGATCATTCAGATCAACACAAATAATAACCATACCAGCATGCAAATCAATCAGATTAAACAATTCGAGTTTCACTTTATTTAGGCAATGCAATGCATATAAATCGAAACACAGTTTAATTTCTGAATATAAAATATCAAACAAGTCCAGAAACCCCGCACCTGAGTAATAGCACGCTCGACTAAGGCTCAGGCGTCTCGAACGATCCAGAAATCCTTTGCCTCGTATGATTACCACCTATTTTATACGTTAAATGCGATTAACGCGTTCGATTAATATCCGATAATTAATACCATTACCAACCCTAATTCGAATTCCAATTCAATCGGTGGTTCTGAATAAACAACATGAACCGATATATTTTACGAAGTTATAACTCGATGAATTCCAACAATTTCCAGAGTTTCACATGAAACTATCATAATTCCTTTCCATTTCAATCCAACCCCAAAACCCTAGTTCAATTCCAAATTCCACAAGCAAATCAATCCGATTATCGAGTTATAACATTTCAAATCAAATTCGACTTCGAATTTCACCAAAATATAACAAATCAAATGAAATTAGGGTTTCCAAGAGAAAAGGAAGATAAATCATATCAATTATCACAAATTAACAACTAATCGAGCTAGAACTCGATTACGAAACCCTAATCACAAGTTTCAACCGAAATCATGACAAATCGAATAAATCGAATAAATTAGGATTTTCAAGAAATTACCAAGGGAGAAATATATACCAAATTGAAGCTTTCTATTCGATCAAGGCTCGTCAATTCAGCTCGAATTTCGATTTTCCCGGTCAGTTCGATCAGTTTTCCGCTCGATTTCTCTCTCTCTCTCTCTTTCCCTTTCTTGGTTCGGCTAACCCTAGCTTCTTACGAAAATTTTCTTTTCAATTGTTTCGGTGAAAATGAGTTAAGAAGAAAGGAGTTTATCTAATAATTGGAATTTTGCAAATAAACCCCTCCATTTTATTAATATTACCAAACTTGAAAATGTTTATTACAAATAGGCCCTTATGTAATCTTTTATTTATTAAAAAGATGAAAGAGAAAGAGAGAAGATGTTTAGTTTATCCATTTTGCAATTAAGTCCCTCAAAATAACAAGAATAGCAGAAATACAGACCCCAGTGCGGACCAACCATCCGCACTGCGGATCCATCCATCCGCATTCATTACGCAAATAACAAACACACCCCAGTGCGGATCACTCATCCGCACTGCGGATCCGTCCAGCCGCACTCACAGCGCAAATAGCAAACACACATCCCAGTGCGGACCGATCATCCGCACTGCGGATCCGTCCAGCCGCACTCACGGCGCAGAAAAATGTCCGAGCCTAGTGCGGACGCACTGAGCTCAGTGCGGATGATCCCCATCCGCATCCAGTACTTAGCGAAAATTCGTCAACTTCAGAAGAGTACAGAACTCACCCGCACTGCGTGTGCCCATCCGCACCACCATCCGCACCCAGTGAAAATCACAGGAATTCGTTAAGGAAAATTGTCCCAGTGCGGGTGAAGCCACCCGCAGTGCGGGTCATCCATCCGCACTGGACCGTTTTTCTATATTTATTATTCGATTCTTAACGCCTTAATTCAATCAGTCAGTATAATATATTTATTATAAAATTCATAATGTCACATTTCTCCCCCCCTTAAAATGAAGTTCAGTCCGCTGAACTTGATTTCGTACCTTAATTGTCGAATAACTCCGGATACTTTTCTCGGATGCTCTCTTCGAGCTCCCACGTCGCTTCCTTATCGGAATGGCGTCCCCATTTTACCAACACGAGCCGAATCACTTTGTTTCGTAGCCGTTGCTCTTTTCGATCCAATATCTGCATTGGTTCTTCCTGATATGTCAGATCATCTTGTACGTGTAAACCCGAGTGATCAATACAATGCGACGGATCTCGCACATATCTGCGTAGCTGTGATACATGGAATACCGGATGAACCCGGTCCAACGCTGGTGGTAGTGCAAGCTCGTAGGCAACCGGTCCAACTCGTCGCAAAATCTGGAACGGCCCAATATATCGGGGACTTAGCTTGCCCGAAACATCAAATCGATGCACGCCTCTGACAGGCGAAACTCGAAGCCATACGTGATCACTTTCTTGAAATTCCAACGGTCTTCGGTGAACATCCGCATATTTCTTTTGCCTTTCTTGAGCCGACTTGAGCCGACTCAGAACCATCTTTGTTTTCTCAGCAATTTCTTCTAACATTTGCGGCCCTGTAGGTGGATAGGTACCCGCTGGTCCCCACCACAATGGAGTACGGCACTGCTGCCCTGTCAGCGCCTCTTGCGGTGACATACCAATGCTCGAATGATAGCTGTTGTTATACGCAAACTCCACCAGATACAAATGATCAACCCACGAACCTTGTAAACTTAGCGCGCAGGAGCGCAACATGTCTTCCAGCGTCTGAATAGTGCGCTCAGACTGACCGTCAGTCTGAGGATGGTGCGCAGTGCTAAATCTCAACTTGGTACCCATTGTTTCTTGAAAACTCTCCCAGAAATGAGAAGTGAACCGAGGATCTCGGTCAGAAATAATATTGCGCGAGCAACCATGGTACTTGAACTGATATTTCAGGAACAATTCCGCCAATTCTGGCCCAGATGTCTCAATTCGAAGCGGAATGAAATGCGCTATCTTCGTTAACCGATCCACAATCACCCAAACTGTATTATACCTTCCGACAGTTCTCGGAAATCCACTTACGAAATCCATTGTGATTGATTCAAATTTCCTTGTAGGTATTTCCAGCGGTCTTAGCAATCCTGCTTTTCTCTGCCGATCCGCTTTAACTTGCTGACATATTTGACACTTTTCAACGTACCTTTGTACTTCCTTTTTCATCTTTGGCCACCAAAAATACCTCTTTAGATCTTGATACATCTTTACCTCTCCCGGATGGATAGCGTATCCCGAATCGTGCGCCTCTGACAAAATCAGATCTTTCAACTCCGAATTACTTGGTACACAAATGCGGTCGTGAAACCGCAAGATGCCATCTCCTTGAACTTGAAACGGTGAATCTACATTTGACTCATAGTGCAGTTTGAATTTCTGACATCTCGGATCATTCTGTTGCTCTGCACGAATCTGCTCGTGTAATTCCGATCGGATTTCAACCGCTGCTAGCACAACCGACGCCATTGCAGTTGCGCTAGTCCCAACCTCACTTCTATTACATTTAGATGCAACTTCCAACGCTAATTCGCGTGACGCGCCAACATGTATTTCCATTCTGCGCATTTCCTCGAGAAGATGAGTTTCACTTGTAATCACCGACGCCAGGTTTACCTGACTCTTTCTGCTCAATGCATCTGCTACACTGTTCGCTTTTCCTGCATGATACTGGATATCCAAGTCATAGTCTTTCATCAATTCTAACCACCGCCTTTGTCTCAAATTTAATTCCCTTTGCGTGAAGATGTATTTCAGACTTTGATGATCAGTATAGATTCGGCATTTCACGCCATACAAGTAATGCCGCCAAATCTTCAACGCAAATATCACCGCCGCTAACTCCAAATCATGCGTCGGGTAGTTTTGCTCGTGCGGTCGCAATTGCCGAGATGCGTAGGCAATTACATGATCATCTTGCATCAATACGCAACCCAAACCCAATCGAGATGCATCGGTGTAAACCGTGTACTCTTTATCAGCAGTCGGCATAGCAAGAACTGGCGCGGATACCAGCCGACTCTTCAATTCCTCAAAACTTTTATCTTGCGCGGTACCCCAATCAAATTTCACGCCTTTGTGCAACAATTTTGTAAGTGGCGCGGCTAACCGCGAAAATCCGAGTACAAATCTCCTGTAGTACCCGGCTAACCCCAGAAAGCTGCGAATTTCAGTAACTGTCTCCGGCCTTTTCCAATCTGTCACAGCCCGAATCTTTTCGGAATCCACCGCTAACCCTTTTTCAGAAACCACATGCCCCAAAAATGCAACTTCCTCCAACCAAAATTCACATTTCGAAAACTTTGCGAATAATTGATGTTCACGCAATCTTTGCAACACAATTCTAAGATGTACCTCATGTTCTTCTCGCGAACGCGAATACACCAGTATATCATCAATGAACACCACAACTGTAGAATCCAACAGATCGTGAAACACACGGTGCATCAAGTCCATGAACGCTGCCGGTGCGTTCGTCAGCCCAAACGGCATAACCAGGTATTCATAATGCCCGTACCTTGTACGGAACGCTGTCTTATCCACATCGCTCGGCCGTATTCTCAGCTGGTGATACCCTGTTCTCAGATCAATCTTTGAATATATTGAGGATCCCTGTAACTGATCAAACAGATCGTCAATCCGAGGTAACGGATATTTATTTTTCACAGTTACCTTGTTCAGCTCGCGGTAATCAATACATAACCGCAATGTTCCATCTTTCTTCTTGACAAACAACACTGGCGCGCCCCATGGTGACGTGCTAGGTCTGATAAATCCACTCTCCAACATATCTTCTAATTGCGCCTTAAGTTCTTTCAGTTCTGCCGGTGCCATTCGATACGGCGCTTTTGAAATCGGTGTTGTGCCCGGTACCAATTCGATACCGAACTCCACTTCTCGCTCTGGTGGCAACCCTACAATCTCTTCCGAAAATACATCCACAAATTCTGAAACCACCGGAATGGTGTTGATCTCTGGAACTGCCGCAGGCGCATAAACCACGGCCGTCAAGTAAGCATCACACCCTGATTCTAACAAATGTTTCATCTCTACAGCCGAAATACACGGTGTTAGTTTCCCAATTTCTCTACAATTGAGTATGCAAGACATACCTCTTGAATTCGCGAAATGAATCCGACGATGCGGACAATCAATAGTAGCAGCGTGTCTCGTCAACCAGTCCATACCCAATAACACGTCGTAGCCGGTAATCTCCATCACCAACAAGTCCGCCTCGAACTCTCTTCCATCTATCTTAATCTTTCGGTTTCGGCATAAAGTGATTCCTTGATCGGTTGAACCAAACGGGGTTTGAACATTTACAACTTGATTACACGTCTCAATTGGCCAATTCCCTTTTTCTACCAATTCCCTCGACACAATAGAATGGCTGCACCCCGTATCAATCAAACAATACGCATCCTGATCAGATATAGAGAGTATACCTGTCATGACGTCAGTCTGGCCATCTCCCAGCGCAGTTGCAGCGTTGCGCGAAGTTCCAGCTATGTTAAGCGCATTCGCCGCCGCCCTGCCATCGTTCCTGCCGACGCTGCCGGCACTGCTAACCCTGCCGACACTACCGGCGCTACTAGCCCTGCTAGCGCTAGCCCCGCCAGCTTGAGATGCACCACGTCCACGCCACGTTGGCGCTCCACGCCCAACGCTAGCGGACCCTCCTGCGCTACCAGCGCCTCGCATCCTCATAAGCGCATTCGGGCACTCCCTCGCCCAATGTCCCGCGCTACCACATATGAAACAAGCGCTAGTCTTGCGCCTACACTCAACCTCATCGTGCGCTTGATTGCACGATCGGCACCATTGCGAAGGAATCACCGGTCTAATACCCGGCATAGAGATCTGTCTAAATGGGGGTCTCGGCGCCATATTCGACCGAGGGGGTCTAGCAAATGATGGTCCTCCCCTCGACCTCGACATTTGCCCACTCTGAGCATCCTTCTGTTTTACATTTCTCTCGGTCAGTTGCTCTTTCCTCCGCTTACCATGCATCTCTATCTGTTCTGCATGATCCATCATAGATTGCAACTCCGTAGCAGTCGGAGTATCAACAATCATCGATATATTGCCATCCAAACCATCCAAATACTGCCTGTGATACCTTGCCGCGTCATTCTGGATATCTGATGCATAACGCGACAACGCCAAAAACTCACTGTTGTAATCCCCCACCGGACGCCCATTTTGTCTCAATTCCAGAAACTTCCTCCGCAGCGCTTCACGTTGGATATTACTCAGAAACCTCCGGTTGAACTGCTGCTCAAACCATTCCCACGGAATTCTCGCTTCCTCCCCGACATAACTGCGTCGGGCCCCGTCCCACCAGAACCTTGCATCACCCTCCAATTGCTGCTCAGTTACCTCGACTTTGTCATCCTCAGGTGCGCGGCATAAATTCAGCTTTGCATTAATTTGCGCCAGCCATTCCTCGGCTGCCGCATACCCGCCGGTTCCATCATAGCGCGGCGGATTCAAGCGCAGAAACGAGTCATACAGCCTTCTGAACTCTTCGGGTGCACCACCGCGAACCACCGGTGCTGCATCCCGCATCTCTGCTTGGCGACCTCTCTCGTAGGCCGCAATCAGCCGGTCATCTATGTCCCGGTCTCTACCTGGCGCTCCTCCAGCGCCACCAGCTCCCTCAGCACCAGCTGGACCAGCTCCAGCCTGATCCACAGCCGGCTCGATAATCAATTCCTGATTCCTCCGAGGTCTGCCTCTACCTCGGTGTGGTGTTTCCATTTTCTGAATAAACAAAGTTAGTTTATAACATTCGATATTCCTTACTTATCATACGAAATTCGCATAGTCGCGGCGACCCCATTGATACGTATACCACTCTCGTATCCAAACAAGTCTGGTTCAGGTTCTAAACCATGCTCTGATACCACCAAAGGAGACCTGTCACACCCCGCGGCCCCACGAGGCGTGACGGGTGCCTCCTGCCGTAGACATACGGTTGCCCGTATGCCTACAAGGCAAGTACGATATAATAGAAAGTAAAACACACCAACAAAACAAACAAATAACTAAGAAAAACAGTTCATAAATCCCAACTGGTCAGGTAATATCATACAAAATCCGTATCTCGATGGATACGTATCACCAAATGACATAGAGAACACATATATATATACAATCAAAACATAAATCTATACATGTCTCTAGTCACAATACCAGACAGCTAAGTAGCGGTGAAAACCAGGCCTACCGACCTCGTGTCTCTCTCGGATCCGCCGAACCGGAACCTGAAAAAGTAACCCAAAAGAGGGGATGAGAATTGAATTCTCAGTGCGATAATTTGCCACATATCGTCCCTGGACTTGCAATCAAAGATTATATTCAAAACGTAAACACAAATAAAGCTCAAATCAGTTTATAATCATATATAAACATCAATACACAAACCTGACAACATTTATTCAAATGAAATCAAAATTCAGGAATTGCCAAGATGAAATTCAAGCACACAATATTTGGTTTAACTCGATTTCAGAATATCTGGTAGTAACTACAGATGTTCCACCAAACTGGACCCCAATTCGTTCCCACTCATCTGTAGGGTTACAGACACCTACAGACGGCTGTACCAGGTAAAACCTTTTCTCATGACACTCATCTGTAGTTACAGGCTTAACTGTTTAATTAAAAGTCTGGTTCTAATTCATATCCGGAAATCCATATAAATCCAATTGACCATCCAAACGCAATACCCCCTGGGTAATGCCTCCGATACACAGTCACCCATAACCAAAATCATAATACAAAGTCACTTACCCTTCGTCCCAACCGGTACTGGGAACTGCCGAAGGTCAGACGATCTAAAGCTTTAGAACACTGAGCGTCAAACGTCCATGCATTAGACTTTGACAAAATCCGGATTCACCCCCTGGGTGACGTCATCACGGTGGATGACCATAATACCATATCCACCAACCGATGGTGATATAAAGCACGGTGACTTTAATTCCAAAATCAGATCATTCAGATCAACACAAATAATAACCATACCAGCATGCAAATCAATCAGATTAAACAATTCGAGTTTCACTTTATTTAGGCAATGCAATGCATATAAATCGAAACACAGTTTAATTTCTGAATATAAAATATCAAACAAGTCCAGAAACCCCGCACCTGAGTAATAGCACGCTCGACTAAGGCTCAGGCGTCTCGAACGATCCAGAAATCCTTTGCCTCGTATGATTACCACCTATTTTATACGTTAAATGCGATTAACGCGTTCGATTAATATCCGATAATTAATACCATTACCAACCCTAATTCGAATTCCAATTCAATCGGTGGTTCTGAATAAACAACATGAACCGATATATTTTACGAAGTTATAACTCGATGAATTCCAACAATTTCCAGAGTTTCACATGAAACTATCATAATTCCTTTCCATTTCAATCCAACCCCAAAACCCTAGTTCAATTCCAAATTCCACAAGCAAATCAATCCGATTATCGAGTTATAACATTTCAAATCAAATTCGACTTCGAATTTCACCAAAATATAACAAATCAAATGAAATTAGGGTTTCCAAGAGAAAAGGAAGATAAATCATATCAATTATCACAAATTAACAACTAATCGAGCTAGAACTCGATTACGAAACCCTAATCACAAGTTTCAACCGAAATCATGACAAATCGAATAAATCGAATAAATTAGGATTTTCAAGAAATTACCAAGGGAGAAATATATACCAAATTGAAGCTTTCTATTCGATCAAGGCTCGTCAATTCAGCTCGAATTTCGATTTTCCCGATCAGTTCGATCAGTTTTCCGCTCGATTTCTCTCTCTCTCTCTCTTTCCCTTTCTTGGTTCGGCTAACCCTAGCTTCTTACGAAAATTTTCTTTTCAATTGTTTCGGTTAAAATGAGTTAAGAAGAAAGGAGTTTATCTAATAATTGGAATTTTGCAAATAAACCCCTCCATTTTATTAATATTACCAAACTTGAAAATATTTATTACAAATAGGCCCTTATGTAATCTTTTATTTATTAAAAAGATGAAAGAGAAAGAGAGAAGATGTTTAGTTTATCCATTTTGCAATTAAGTCCCTCAAAATAACAAGAATAGCAGAAATACAGACCCCAGTGCGGACCAACCATCCGCACTGCGGATCCATCCATCCGCATTCATTACGCAAATAACAAACACACCCCAGTGCGGATCACTCATCCGCACTGCGGATCCGTCCAGCCGCACTCACAGCGCAAATAGCAAACACACATCCCAGTGCGGACCGATCATCCGCACTGCGGATCCGTCCAGCCGCACTCACGGCGCAGAAAAATGTCCGAGCCTAGTGCGGACGCACTGAGCTCAGTGCGGATGATCCCCATCCGCATCCAGTACTTAGCGAAAATTCGTCAACTTCAGAAGAGTACAGAACTCACCCGCACTGCGTGTGCCCATCCGCACCACCATCCGCACCCAGTGAAAATCACAGGAATTCGTTAAGGAAAATTGTCCCAGTGCGGGTGAAGCCACCCGCAGTGCGGGTCATCCATCCGCACTGGACCGTTTTTCTATATTTATTATTCGATTCTTAACGCCTTAATTCAATCAGTCAGTATAATATATTTATTATAAAATTCATAATGTCACAATTAGCATGTGAATTTTTAAGTGCAATTTCAAAACCAACTTTTTTCCATCTAATTGTTTCCTTTATTTTTATTTTTTGGGTCTTTTCTAATCTCAAGTGATGTGATTGTAAAAGAGATAATTTTTTTTTATTGTTGTGCTTTACATTAATTGCAGAAATGTGTGTTAATTGAAGAAATAGCTTAATCAGTCATTTGTATGTTTGTTAATTAAATTTTTTGGATTTAAATTTCTTCTTATAATATGTAATATGTAATGCATTATATCTGGATTCACAAAATGTTAGTTCTGAAAAAAAAAAAAAGAATTACATTCGGCTGTTCCAAATAACCGATCCTAATTTTTTTTTTTGCAGAACCAACATTAAAAAAAATAAAAAAATTAGGATCGGTTGTTTTAAACAACAGATCCTAATTCTTTTTTTTTTTTTTTTTGCTGAATTAACATTAAAAAAAAAAAATTAGAATCAGTTGTTTCAAATTAACCGATCATAATTAGTACTATTAGGATTGTTTATTTGAAACAACCAATTTTAATTCAAACTTTTAGGATCGATTGTTTAACCGATCCATAATAATTTAGTATTATAATCGCCCGGATCAAGATCGATAAAATTCCGATCATAACGTGCGTAAATAACCGATCCTAATTCATATTATTCCACTAGTGACCTTCCCACATAGTCTTAAGATGTTCCAAATGATATAAAATTAACACAGTAAATTGCCAATAAGTAGGGGTCTTCATTAGTTCAATTTGGTTAAAACCGAAATAAAATAGGCTAATCAAACTTTTATATGGTTTTATAAAATACAACCGAATCAATCAAAATAAACTTATCAACTGAATTAAAATCAGACCGAACAAATCGAACTAAATTTCCGTTTGTTAGATTGAACTAAAATAAGATTATTCATAAACATAAACGATATTGTTATTACTTAGTCATCAGTGGCCACCTAGTCATTCGTCTTTTTCCTTCATATTTAAAGGTGGTTGCTTTCTATTAATTACCGTAATGACGATGGAATGGACCGATTGGACCACACCTCACTGTTACCTAGCCTGCAGCATCCATCACTTGGTTGAATTAGAGTGCCTGCTGTCTGCTTGAAGTGATTGATCTATTACAGATATTCATGTGTTGATGGCAGTTACGAGACACCGAAGGAAAGGGTCTTCCGGCCGCAAATGGAACGGATATTCATGTATGTTTCACTATTTTCTGGATATGAAATAGAAATACATACAGATTGAATATTAATTTATTTTTCAATATTATTTATTAAAAAATATATAAATATTATAACGATGAATAACGTAAATTTTTTTATAATATATATTAAACTATGTGGTCTATATATACTGTATCATATACATTTCATTACAACTTGTTTTCTAGCTTTATCTTGTGGGACTAGTGAACTGCTGTTCGGACTGAAAAAAAAAGCTTGTGCTGTTTTTTAAACCATAGGGCAAGCTACTGACTAGTGGGTCACACTGGTCAACGCCACATTTTTCGAAAATTCAACAACGCTGGAAATTTTACAGTTGCCACTGAAATCTGTCTATTTATTTGTTCATAAAATAGTAATTAATTCTATTTATAGTTTGTATTGTACGTCCGTCGTTTACTTTTTCCATTATAAAAGAATTGTATATATATATATATATATTCTCCTTGAATTTCTATATTCTTCTTTGTTGAAAGCTACAATTATAATATACATATCATGCTCTATTTTCTCAATAGTGTCTGTTTCACTTTATACATTTCATTATAACTTATTTTCTAATAAATAATAAAATAAGTACTACAAATCAGCATGTAAATTTTTAAGTGTAATTTCAAAAACTAACCTTTTTCCATCTAATTGTTTCCTTTGTTTTTGTTTTTCGGGTATTTCCTAATTTCAAGTGATGCGATTGTATTATTATTATTTTTTTATTGTTATGCTTTACATTAATTGCATAAATGTGTGTTAATTGAAGAAATAGTTCAATCAGTCACTTGTATGTTTGTTAATTAAATTTTTTGGATTTAAATTTCTTCTTATAATATGTAATGCATTATATCTGGATTCACAAAATGTTAGTTCTGAAAAAAAAAGAATTAGGATCGGTTGTTTCAAATAACTGAAACTAATAGTACTATTAGGATCGATTATTTGAAATAACCGATCCTAATTTTTTTTTTGGCAGAATCAACATTAAAAAAAAAAAATTAGGATCGGTTGTTTCAAATAACCGATCCAAATTAGTACTGTTAGGATTGTTTATTTGAAACAACCGATCCTAATTCAAACTTTTAGGATCGGTTGTTTAACCGATCCAGATTAGTTTAATATTAGGATCGCCCAGATCCAGATCAGTTAAATTCCGATCATAATGGTGCAATTCTTGACTTTTTGGGATTATGTTTTCTTGAAAATGACATTGCCACTTGTAAACTGTCAATCCAAAAATTTGTATTTTTGAGGAAAAAAGGGTTACATATTTGTTAGTAAATGAATAGCAAAAAGTATTTTAAAACCATATTTTCTGATATTTCTAAGTTTCCAAGAATAAATGGGTTAGATATTTGTTAATAAATGAATAGAAAAAAGTCTTAAGAGGATTATCCTCACTTTATGATTTGAGATTAAATCTCAACTGATTTGAGATTTGAATCACTATAGAGACAGTATTATACAAGTTAACAAATGAAAAAAAAATACATAGACTGAAATTGCATTGATGAAACAAATAAGATAAAATTTCAAATCACAAATAGGCCCTTCTAAATCCAATTCATGTAACATCCCATAATTTCATAATTTTTTATTAACTTCTTTTGTACTTATTTATAATTAGGAAAATTTAAGAATTTATTTATAAAATGTGTAAATTTAAACTCACAAAAAAAAAAAAAAGGAGCATGTGGTATTCTAAGCCACGTGGCTCCCTTGCCTAAATCCCACAGTTTGATTCATTTTGCGTGGCGCACATTCAACATTCCTTAAACCCTTTTAATTATCACTATAAGGCCACACGCGGATTAAGCTTGTGTTACCATTTTTTTTAGCACCGTTTGAAAGACACTTTAAAGGATCAATTTTATTTCTAAATCTAATCTGGATTAGGATGACAAAATAAAACTAGAAATATGAGAAAAAAAGAGAAAGAAATAGAGAAAAAATATATATATATATATATGATATTGAGTCTTGATTGATTGGAATTCTTCGTTGCAGTTTCATTTGAATTTCTGGATTATTCATTATCAGGTAACCGAATTTCTCTATAATCTGTGTTTTTGATTTATATGGTTAAATTGGATATTTGAATTGAGTATTGGATTATGCTGCAAATTTAATGAGATAGCGGGTCTGAGGATCAAATTTGATTTGTGAAATGATATGATTGTTTGCTGTGAGAATTTGAGAAATGAAATGATATGGATATAGTGCGACTTGTTTTAATGGATAACTTAGACTCATATGCTATCGCCTATTAAATTGTATTCATAATTTGATGTAAATTTGTGTGGATTAATCCAGTCAGTTTTAATGTTTGTTTCATTAAGCCAGTAATAGAGAAGCACGTCATTAAAAAATCGGTTGCTGAGCTTTGTAGCTTATTTAGTATTAATTTTTTGTATTTTTTGTTTGCGACGTAGATTGATAGGACGAAAGATGGATGTGAGGATGTTTCTCTTGTCGCAATTCCCGGATTGACGGCGGAGTCGTACAATTTTGGTATCAAAGCATTCGTTTCTCATATAATTTGGGTCCTTAATTCTTTTGTTATCGTTATTCTATTGAGTTCAGATCCATTGTGTACCAGTTTGACAACTATCTTGACATGTATGAAATTTAGCAACAAAAAAACAATGTAAGTTATCATAAAAATCTTGTACATGAAATTTAGCAACCATGGTATATATTTCAATATACTTTTGGTTATTTCAGTGCTCATGTATAATTTGATCAAGAAACTCTAATAATTACTTACATCGGTCTTTAAATTTGCAGCACTACTCCAGTTTGACAACTATCTTGACATGTATTAAATCAGGTTATTATTATTTGTTGACTATATAGAAATCAGTATTTTGTACGTAGATCATTTTCTGACAATATGGAAATCAGTGTTGACATAATGTTGTACCGCTACAAGTAATCAGAAAAAAAAAAAAATCGATCTATTACAATTCGACATATATATATTAACTTAATTGGACCGATACAACATATAAAAAAAATCAGTGTTGACATAATGTTGTACCGCTGCAAGATTACATAAGCTTGTTTTTTTCAGTAATATATACCAGATCGATATTTTTGTTTCCAAAAATCTAATCGTCGATTCGAACTGTTCAACATAGTTTCTATATAAATATTTATCTGTAAACTAAATTTTACGTTTCTTAGAAGTTCTAACATTTTTTAGATGGATAGAAAATCACTGTTTTTGAATGGTTCAAAATTTTCAAATCAAGTCATTTTCTATCTATCTAAAAAGTTAGTAAAAGTTTCTAAAAAATATAAAATTTAGTTTAGAAATACATACTCATACAAAGACCATGTTAAATGGTTGAGATCGATCATTACAACATTTAAATAAAATATTTGAGTTTATAGTGCGTGTCATGTCAATATGCGCTATGAAAAGTTATAATTATTATCAAAAATAATAAAAAGAGCCGTTGGGTAACTTTCTGTAATTGATGTCAATATGCGCTATGAAAAATTATAATTATTACCAAAAATAATAAAAAGAGCCGTTGGGTAACTTTCTGTAATTGATAATTGAAGAAAGAAACTTGATAATTGTGCTCCAAACAAAATTTGTGAACGTGTCTCCTTAATTTAATAGAAAAAGCTTTCAATGTTATCTAACTTTCATTTTCAGCTTTAATATCCAAACATTTAAAGTTCTGTTTATAATATTTTATAATACTACTCGCAATCATTTAAACCTATGTCTGCAAGCATTGAAATTCTAAATCTATATAGTTTTAACTCCAAATTACTTTTATTTTCAAGCAAAAAACAGAAAGATTTCTTTCACCCACTTTTTTTTTCTTCTGATTATTCTTATCTATTTTCTCGACAATCCGTGATAAATTTTGCAAAAATAAAAAGATGAACGTATTTTATCCAATTTTCTCTTTCAAATGAGATTCATGAAGAATAACTTTCGAGTTATATTTGTATCGTAATTTTTTTTACTACTTTAAATCTTTGTGACTTTTAATTTTTTTTTAATTTTACTTCAAAATAATTTAAACCTCTGTTTACAAGCATATAAACCTCATTAATAACACTTTAAATCTCTAGCATAAAATATATAAATCTCATGTACAAATAATTTAAACCTCAACAATAACACTTCAAAGCATATAAACCTCAACAATAACACTGCATTTACAAAACTCATTTACAAAGTATATAAACCTCATGCACAAAGTCTTGAAAATTTTAATGGTTGTAGACTGAGATTTAAAGACTTGAAAATTTAAAGTACTTATTAGTTTTACTTAAAAAATAAATGACTTTAAAATTACTCAAAATTATTTCTTCATGGATCTTATTTAAAAGATAAAATCAAATATAAAACGTTTGTATTTTTATATTTGTAAAATTCATCACAGATCATTGAGAAAATAAATTATAATGATCAGAAAAAAAATAAAAAAGAGTGTGAAATGAATCTTTCCGTTTTTGGCTTGAAGACAAAAGTAGTTAGAAGTTAAAACTATACAAATTTAGAATTTTAATGCTTTCAGACAGAGGTTTATATGCTTTTGAGTAGCAATATAAAATGTTATAAACATAGGTTTAAATATTTTGATATTAGCACTGAAAATAGAAGTTAGACAACATTAGAAGTTTTTTTTTTGTTAAACTACTTGGGAGACGCGCTTGGATATGATGGCTCGGGGTACCAGAACATTTCTCTTGAAGAAAGGAGGATCTGGGATTATGTTGCATGGATACGGGTATGGGTATCATATCAGATACGATACAGATACGGTGAAAAATCTCAGATACGATATGCCTATTATATATTATATTAATTATATTATTGATCAACATTTATATTATATAAATTAAATATCAAAAAACATTTGTACAACATCAAATTTGAGTTGCTACAGTGGTTGAGGCCTATATTGTAAACGGATCGGATATTGTCTGATTTTGTCCGGATCTAAATACGAAAAATTACCTAAATTATCTGATTCGTATTTTTATCCGAAAAATTATAACGGACAAGGATACAGTAAGACTTTTAACTATCCGTATCCGACCGTTTATACTTTTAAACCACAACAAATTTGTTATATGTTCTTAAATTGATTTATTAAATTACATATTGTACTAATAATTTATTAAATTGCATATAGATATATATTTTAATGAATAATATAACACTATAACATAATTAGTGACTAATTTTTTTAATAATATAATAGATGTTTTGTAACCAACAAGCTAATTATGAAAAATGTCTGTATTCATCTGATATCCGATCCGTATCCGAGACTATCCGTATTCGTATCCGTATCTGAAAAATACAATAAGACCACTATTCCATCCGTATCCGACCGTTTACACCCTTAAGCCTATGTCCGCTTTCTCTCATTGCCTTAGTTCGATTCCAGCTAGAGACAAAAAATTTTGCTCCAAATGTGTAGGGTTACGCTTGGTTGTTGCTCCAAATTTGCTGGTTGCACTTGGTCTACGGTGTGCACACAAAAGGGAAAATGGCCGGTCCACGTGCGGCTCACAGAAGGAATGAAGTGTCTGCAGACGTGTCCTCTCCGTATTCGAACAAAAATGAGCCGTATTGACACATGTCAGAAGGTATCGTTGACTATATCAGAGAGTTAAAAATACGTCAGTTGACGTATCCGATACGTGTCGGTGCCGTATCATACGCGTATCCCTGTCCGATACATATCCAATACTGGTACGGGTCCAATATGGAATATTTGAGTAACATATGGTAAATCTCACATGCTATATATGCTAAGCATCTCCAGAGAGTTGCATCTCCCATGTGTGTTTTATACTTTTATTATATATTTTCAACAGCATTTTACTCCTAATTTCCTCGTAATTATATAGAATCTAAGCTAATTAAATAGTCTAAGAATCTAGACTAGGAAATTAACTAATAAATTTTTAATGTCAATATTGCAAATTGATAAATTTTCAAAATAAACAGGCATCATATTTGAGACCAAAAAGGCATCAAATTTTGGCAAGAATATATATATATATATATTTTTTTGTAGTCTAATAACTGCTATTACATATTTATTTTATATATTTTTTTTCAATTGAAAAAAGTACCAGAATATAAAAAAATTCTAGTAAAAACAAAAAACAGCGTTTGCCAATTGGAATAAATAACTAAACAAAATTTCCTTCCCAACTTTCTGCCAATTAGAGCAAATAAATAAAAAAATTAAAAATACAAATACAAATAATTATAACAACAGTAATATTAATAATTAGAAAATACTTGAAATTTCTCTTATTGCTGAACTAAAGCTCTGAAAAATTCTCACTTCTGTACCAATCTTTCATGTGAAAGCCCATAACTGGTACAGCAATGGCCTTCAGATTCTGGGCCATGGCTAATGTTACCCCAAACTTTTCTGACATGTTGACCCCAAAAGTCACCTCCTCTTCTGACAACTTCCAATCAAACCGATGCAACAAGGACCCCAACATCAAGTGTACCATTCTGTACGCGAGTGGCAAACCGGGGAAAATTCACCGGCCAGCACCAAACGGTACTAACCCGAAATCACGACCCTTGAAATCGATCTCCTTCTCCAAGAACCTCTCTGGCAAGAATTTTAGTGGATCTGGCCATGTCGTTTAGTCCCGACCAATCGCCCATATGTTGACTAGCAGCTATATGTGATGAAGCGAGTCAGAAGGAAAAACAACTTTTCTATTAAATGAAACATAGATCAATACCATATATAGTACTATAACAATACAATTTTGCAGGATTTGAGAGAATTAAGATGAATTTTCAAATTTTCATTTTTTTGTCTCATTTACATCATAATCCTAATTCTGGGGAGATCTAACATGCTGTTGTATCCTGCTACTTGAAATTAATTAAAGAGTGTGTTAATATGTACATGGAAGAATAATTTGCTGAAATCACTCTTAAAATATAAGTATATAACTATCAATGCTTTGCTGTGTATATCGATGCAACTGCTAAATTAATCTAATAAAACAAAACGAATGTATATTGACCCACAATAAAATCCTGTTGTCAGCTATAACACTTTATTGTCTTTATAAATTATAACCACTAATCTCTAGTCCATTACCTTAGCACCCTCAGGGATCAAATAACTGCCTAATTTGACGGTTTCTTGAGCGCGACGTGGAAGAAGAAATGGAACTGGAGGATGCAGTCACATAGTTTCTTTAACGACTGCTTGGAGATAGGGCAGTTGGCCAATATCAGACTCCTCCATTTCTCTCTTTGGGCCAATGAATGATGCCAATTCGTTGCGTACCTTTGCCAGTGTTACAGGATTTTGCAACAACTCGGCCATTGCCGACTCGACAGTACTTGAGCTTGTGTCAGTTCCAGCTGCAAATAAGTCCTGATGCCATAATAATCAATTAAAATTTTTAATACATCGTTTAACATGAGTAAAACAGAGTCAGTGTTAACATGCTTACCTAAAATACATAATTAATTATTAGCGGACAAATATAATTAAGAAATGTAGATGATTTTTTTCCATTTAATACAGTCCGAAAAATATCAACAAGTGGAAGAATTTGTTGAATATTGATACAAAATTAGAATCCGAATATTTCAGATTTAGAGATCTGGATGCAACGTGTTGTGATGTATTTTTAGGCATGTAGTTGAGTTAGTGGGTTCTATAATTAGTCATGTAGGTTTTGTTTGTAATAGCAGGATACGTGGGGAATAATTCTATTTTGGGGACTGCTTGTAATAGGAGGATAGGTAGTGGGGTACTAAATTTAGATGTTCTAAATTTAGATTAATGTTTAGCTATAAATTCAGATGTACTTTGTATCCGAATTAAGGAAGCAATAGAAGTTAAATTTCAGCAGCAAATTTGTTCTCTCTATTGTTGTATCCTTCAGAAATTTCCAACAAATTGGTATCAGAGCCTAAGGTTTAGAGATCAGGGCAGATCCGACCATGGCAGAAAACATGAGCGTTTCGAATTCATCGATTCCATTGTTCAAGGGAGACAACTATGAGTTCTGGAGCATCAAGATACGAACTTTGCTCAAGTCGCAAGGTCTATGGGAATTGGTGGAGACGGGAGCACCAGGCATAGATCCCACACCAGCAGAAACAACGAAGCGAGATGCGAAGGCGTTGTTCTTCATTCAACAAGCCGTTGTTGACACGGTGTTCACAAAAATTGCAGCAGCGGCATCAGCAAAGGATGCATGGACAACCCTGAAAACTGCATTCCAGGGAAATTCGAAAGTTCGCGAGATAAGGCTACAAGGCTTGAGAAGAGAGTTTGAGACGTTGGACATGAATCAAGGTGAATCTGTTCAAACATTTCTCACAAGAGTCACATCCACCGTCAACCAAATCAAGAGTTGTGGTGAAGATATCACAGAAAAGATCGTGGTTATGAAGGTACTCCGCAGCCTTACAACAAAATTTGACCATGTCGTGGCAGCAATCGAAGAGTCCAAGGACCTGTCCACATACTCTTTCGACGAGTTAATGGGATCACTGCAGGTCCATGAAGTTCGTCTCAACCGATCAGATGTGAAGGACGACACCAAAGCTTTCTATACCAAGGGCGATTCCTCAAGAAGCCAACAGCAAGGCAGAGGTATAGGCCAAGGTAACAGCAGAGGTCGTGGAAGAGACACGAGCAGCAGATACAACCATCAACAACAACAAACAACAAAGAAGGATATTGAGTGCTACTATTGCCACAAGTTCGGTCACGTTAAGGCAGATTGCTACAAGAAGAAGAGGGAAGACGAACAAGGCAAGCAAGGTGTTGAATGCCACTATTGTCACAGAATCGGCCATGTGCAGGCTGATTGCTACAAGAAGAAGCAAAGAGAAGAGAGTCAAGCAAATTATACAGAAGAGGAGGATGCACAACCAACTCTCTTCATGGCCAGCAGCGCGATTGACAAGATTGATGTAAGCAGCAAGAGCACAGTAGGAGTGCATACAAAAGAAAATGGTGGCAGCAGTCCAGGAAGTGGCAAAATCATGGTGAGTAGAAATATTTTGTTTGATGAAAAAGCCCTCAAGGTGGAGAATCTAGGGCTCAATCGTCAGAGGCCGTTGAAGCTGGTTTACAACCATGATATACGACTAGCTCAGATGCCAGAAAAATGTAGTTTCAAGGTGTTGAGAGATATTGTGACAAAGATTTTTCCTTCATTAAAATCTGTGCTGATCAAGTACAAGGATTCTGATGGGATATGGTTACCATTACTGATACACAAGTGCTGAGGATGGCAGAATCATGTTTCGACCAGCCTGTACAGATGGAGGCAGAGAATGAAGAAAAGGGACTTTCCTTGATGAGACTACATATTGTAGAAGTCAATCCTGAGCAAGAGCCTACAATCACGGAGGAGGAAGATCATGTAGTCGAAGAAGAAGAAGAGCCCATAGAAGAAAAGATAGGAGAGGGAGATGAAAAAGAAGAGTTTACAAAAGGAAGGAATATTGATAAGAAGAGAGAAGTAAGAATTCCAGCACTAGATGGCAGTGGATTGACTCCAGACCTGTTAACCCAAGCAGAGGTAATCATGGAAAGAGAAGGTGACATGCCAAGTCAAGTGTCTGATTCCTTTGGAAATGGAAGAGGTTTTCTGGAGATGAAAAGTATTAAGGGAGATATTTTGAAAAAGATGATCACAGATGATACTGTTATCAAGCAAGAGAAGGTAATTGTCAAGGTTGGTGAAAGTTCAAAGCAAGCAACTGTGGCGTTGTCAACCTCTGAGGCAAAATATTCAGCAGTCAGTTCAGCGGCTTGTCAAGCAGTTTTGTTGAGGCGTATACTTGCTGATTTTGAGCAGGAACAACAACAGCCTACAGTGATATTCTGTGACAACCAATCAGCAATAGCAATGGTGCAAAATCCAGAAGTTCATGAAAGGACCAAGCATAATGACATAAGTGTTCATCTCATTCGTGACCTTGTGACAAATGGTGACGTTGAGATCAGATATGTCAATTCAGACAAGCAGGTAGCAGACGTGCTTACGAAGGCATTGGCACAAAGCAAATTTGAACAATTTCGATCGGCACATGGAGTTGGCAATTTTGTATCAAGGGGGAGTGTTGAATATTGATACAAAATTAGAATCTGAATATTTCAGATTTAGAGATCTGGATGCAACGTGTTGTGATGTATTTTTAGGCATGTAGTTGAGTTAGTGGGTTCTATAATTAGTCATGTAGGTTTTGTTTGTAATAGCAGGATACGTGGGGAATAATTCTATTTTGGGGACTGCTTGTAATAGGAGGATAGGTAGTGGGGTACTAAATTTAGATGTTCTAAATTTAGATTAATGTTTAGCTATAAATTCAGATGTACTTTGTATCCGAATTAAGGAAGCAATAGAAGTTAAATTTCAGCAGCAAATTTGTTTTCTCTATTGTTGTATCCTTCAGAAATTTCCAACAGAATTGTTACTGTAAATAAGGATTTGAGTGGTGGTCGCAAATCTTGACCCCCTTCCCGTAGTTCACTGTCAAGCAATACATCCAAGAAATCATCGTGGCTGATAGAACCCTCTTCCTTGTTCTTAATTCGATGGTTGATCTACTCATCAAAAAATTTATGTAAAAATTTGAAAAGAGGGTCCATTTTTCGCTATACACCCATCAGATCTAGTGGGGTAAGGACTGGGAAGAAATCAGATACATTTGGGCATCCTGCACACTCCATGATGCTTTCAACTGCCTTCTTGAACTCTTGTGATGAATCCAAGTCAAATCCGGCAAGGTTAGTCGAGAATATAGTGCTTGATAGTAAGTTTAGGGTGGTAGTAAACGCCAACCACCCGATCTCTACTGGAGCCCCCTTTAGAAATAAGTCAAAATTAGATTAAAATCCAACATTTATTCCTCACAAAAATTGGAAGATCTTTAGTGCTCTCTAAATACTCGAATTCAAGTACCTCTTGAGAAGATTTAGAGATAAAATCCAATAAAAATCTTGCACCTTTTGCTTTCTAAGTAACAAATGAGAATCAAGCCTTTGGGTAGTGAATAACTCAGTTGTACACAGCCGGTGCAGGGACCGTCACCGTGGACCCGGTGGAAGCCATGGTATGGACCACTTATGGTAGGCTTGTGCCCGTATGGCATCAGGCTCGTGCCGGCCAGCTAATGCGAGGTCATGATTCTGAAAAATCTCCTTTGCATATTCATGAGAGGAGACGACAATGGTTGTTACTTTGCCTAGTTGGAGGGAGAATATGGGTCCATAGGTTTTGGAGAGAGAGGTAAAGGTTATGTGAGTCTGGCTTGTGGGACCCAGTTGTAGGAGATTACCTACCAGGGGATATGGTTTGGGACCTGGTGGAAGAGGATAGAGAGCTTTCTTTCTTTTGTTTTTTTGAGATAAGAGAAAGATAGAGAGTAGAATCAGCAGGGAGAGAGTGTTATTGTCTGCCATTTGATTTGTGATTGGGGAGTTGGGAGATTAATTTGATGACTATAAATAAGATTGGTGCAATTATGAACTGAACTGTTGAAGTTTAGCACAGGGTGCAAGCCCATTGCAAATTCTGGAAACATCCAACCAACAAATAGAGTTGGTAAAATTGGAATATGCTAGATGATTATACAGAATTATAGTAGTCAGCATTTTGTAAACCGACAAATAATAAAGTCGGTAAAGAATGATAAAATTCCATTAACCGACCATATGATATAAGTGTATAAATAGGTGAGCTCTTCTATACCAACGTGAAAGACATGTATGAATGATTGGTAAAGAATGATAAAATTCCATTA